>JANBXA010000741.1:47640000-47845000 GCA_030556225.1 Cricetiscus sungorus
TATAAAAATAATTTTAAAATGGTAACTAATCAAAACCTTTATTTGTATGTCATATCAAGAAGGTTCATTGTTCCTAGAAAGCCTTGAAGGCTTCGGGAAACAAATATGCAATTTCCATCACTCAACTGATATTTCTTTCTTTGCATTTTCATGTGAGGTGTGAGGTATCTGTTACATCAGGATTTGTTTTCTGGAAACACATATTTATTGTTTTCTTTCTGATAATATGTTAACTTTTTACCACATTTTAAACAAAGTTTCTTGTTTCCTTTCATCTTATATTTAATATTCTTATTCTCTCATTGATTATTATAAAGTTCCTTTATCATTTTATTGACAGTTGTTTTTACATATCCAATGAGCAAATCCACACAGTTTAAACAACTATAAGCCTCAGAAAATGATCTAAAATTAGAAAAGGTGCAGGATGGCTTTTTCTATCATCCTCCAGTATTATTTTGTGGCAAGTATTTTACCAACTGCACCTTCTACCCAACCACATTCCTGATCTCTTTCTCATCAATAAAGCTAAGAATTGATGTTCTGGTTAGTTTTTGTCAATGTGACATTATAAGTGTACATATTGTAGAGGGAAAATATCAATTGAGGAATGATATCTATCAAATTGTTATGTGGGACATGATTGTGGGAAATTTTCTTGAAGATCACTGTGGCTTGGCTCATATCAGAGCATGTTGGCATGGGCTGTATAAGAAAAATAGTTAAGCAAGCCATAATAAACAAGCCAGAGAGAACCATTCCTCCATGGTCTCTGCTTCATTTATTGTACCAAATTTCTGCCTTGAGTTTCTACCCTTGTTTCTCTTAATGATGGACTACAAGCTTCAAGCTTAAAAATAACCATCCTAAAAAAATTATAAGTGTACTTTTAACAGTGTCTACAGTGTATTCTGATAATGGGACACTCTCCACCAACTCCCCCAGATCCTCTTAAGGATTTTTTCTGGGGAGATAGTGTTTGCAGCATTTGAGTGATCTTTGTGTACTGTTGTGACTTTATTTACTACTAGGTTATTATTTTTATATATTGTGTGAAAATAGGTTCTTCTCTCATGCAATACAACATGACCTTAGTTTCCCCCCCCTCTATTCCTACAAGTACCACCCCACTTCCCCTTTCACCCAGATTCACTGCTAACAACACTGGGGTAAGGCGATGTGCCAGCAATGCTTCGTTCTAAAATGCTAACACTGGCTGCTATTTCCTGTTTAGAACTAATCATCATCCAGAAGGAAAATCTTTCTCAAAATCCACAAATTACTAATAGGTACATTAAGAAACATTTTACTAATAGTTTTGTCAATATTCTTACTTGCCTTAAATTTGAGTTGGTTGAAAATATTTAATTTATTTAAATAAAAATTCATTCATTTCAAATAACTTATGTAATATTTTTGAGTAATCTAATCCTTTAAAATGTCTCCCTTTATATAAATATCTGTTCTTAAACTTTTATTATCTCTAAATAAGTATTTTGAATAGAAAAATTTCAGAGGCTTATCATTCTGTATATTTACAATGGATAAAATACATATTTCTATAAGTTACTAAAATAAGTAGGAACTACTTAATAGTAGTTTCAGTTTTAAATTATGTATCTGAAAATTCAAGAACTTATTTAAGATTTCATCCTGTTCTTATATTTATACATATTATTTTAATATCCTGAAATTTGTTATGTATTAAATTTTATATGCATTTACATGAAAGTTCTAGCTATCATATTAGCTTACAAATCATGATTTAAAGTATAATTTTTAATTATTTTTTCAGTAAATATAGACAGACATTTAAACATATACATTGGGGAAAAATTTTCAGTGGTGGATCAATATTTATCTTGCAATAGCCAGTGATTGATTATCAGACCCACAACGTCAGCAGAATGATTCTTTCGTATTAGGACTTTAACGTCTTAATATAAACAGTTGTACATATATATATATATATATATATATATATGAGTCTTATCCTTTCTCATTTACATAGGTTGAAATATTAATCAATATTCTATATTCTAAATATATTTTGTGGGCCCTGTTTATTATATATGTATTTGTTTGTGAGTCATTTAGACATGAGCACATTGTCACATAAGTGCATGTGTGACCATACATTTGGAGGCTCAGGATGACATGAACTGCTAACGTATTCGTCAGCTTATTTGTGGGGAGTGAGATAGTCTTAAAACTGACCTAGGAGTTCTGTAATTGACTAGCAATATCCAAGTATCTTCCTCTCACCAATCATTAAATCTTCATAGTACCCCTCAAATGGTCTTTAAATTTATAACCTGTATTACTCCTCCTTGCATAATATTTTAATTGCTTACATAGCTGAGGGAATATTTGATACTAAAATATCAGTACGCTAAAATCATGAGAGTAAACTGAAAAATCAGTAAACCTTGTGTGTTCCATTGCTTGCTTCTCAATTCATATGATAAATGATTATATTATCTATTATCTTAATAGATACAAAATAATTGTAAATAATAACATATTCATAGTAAAGATTTTATTTCATTGTTAACCAGTGATTAATAATTAATCAAGCTAATAATAGAATAATATATCACTAACATTCATAATCCTGAATTTATTTTATAAATGCCCACAATTATAGTATTGGAAAACTATTTTTATATTTTTAATTTAAAGATAAGCTTATTTTAAAGTATATCCCAGTTCCCTCTCCTTCCCATCCTCCCCTGCCCCACATTAAACCCCTATCCCCTCCCCTTTCTGCTTTTTAGGGAAGCTAAGCACTTCCATGGGGCGTCTTCAAGGTCTGGAATATCATTTGGAGCAGGGCCTAGGCTTTACCCTGCATATCTAGCCTGAGAGAGTAGCCTTATGATGGGGAATGTTCTTCTGTATATATGTTTGTCTGATTGGTTGATGAATTAAACACTGTTTAGCCAGTCAGGAAGTGATGTAGAATAGCAGATACTGCCACTGTCTAACCATAGAGGTCTAGAGGTTTGTACAGACAGGCAGGAAGTGACATAGATAGGCAGGCTCAGAATATAAGCAGGGACAAACAGGAATCGCTCTCTTCTCTGCAGGCAAAGGAGATGCAGGGCCAGTATTCCCAGTAAGCAAGACCACATGGAAACACTTAGATTGATAGAAATGGGTTAATATTTAAGACAGAGCTAGTCAATAAGAAATGTGAGTAACTGGCCAACAGTTTCATAATACAGAGTCTCTGTGTGTTATTTTGGGACTGATGCAGCTGTGGGACCAAGCTTGCAGAAAAGTGCTCATAACATCCCCCTTTGTAGAATGAGCTCCCAAAGTTCATTTATTCAGGAAGGATGAATACTGATCTACTACCAAAGGCCCAATAAATTTCCATGGCCTCTGAATAGACACCCAGGTTCAGGGGGATCTGGATTGATCCCGTGCTGGTTTCCCACAGGAAACCTAGGGATTAAGTCAGCTGTTTCTGTGGGTTTCCCCAGCCTGGTCCTGACCCCTTTGCTCATCACTCCTCCCTCTCTGCAACTGGATTCCAGGAGTTCTGCAATGTCAAGCTCTGGGGGCAGTTCCTTTTGCAAGTCCTGGCTGTCCACATCCAAAGCAAATCTTTGGGTGGACCCCTCCATTGTTCCCACCTCCTTTCATGACTGGAGCTATAACCTGGCCCATATCGTGATGACCATCTATGTCCTAATGTATGGGTAAATAGCCATTAAGACTTTTAGCCATATGGGGACATAGAGCCTCTTTACAATACTCGTTTGCATTTTCAAATGCCAATTGTTTAACTATGAGCATGACATTTTCAACAACAAAAAAATGCATCACCCAGCTGTGGAAGGCAGTCTATAATTCTGAATAGGGCTCAGAAGGTCCCTGTAATACCTTAGATAAGTGAACCCCTCCGGCATTATTAGGCAAGCCCTAGTAGTAGCAAGAGCAATTTGTGCAAAGAATGCTGGGTCAAAAAGAATTTGAGCTACAAGAGTAGCATATTTCCCACAGTCCATGAGCATAGCTAAATTCCTAACAGTAAATCTGACAGCAGAATTCCCTTGGACAGTTTCTTAGCAATATTCTTAAATTTGCCTCTCCAGAGCAAATAATCATTCCCACTCAGGGTGGCTCTACAGAGCTGCGTTTCACTGATGGCTAGGGATGTTGAGCACTTTCTTCAGTGTCTTTCAGACATTTTAGTCCTCTATTGAGAATTCTCTATTTAGTTCTGAACTCCACTTTTTAATTGGATTATTTGGTGTTTTGGTGACTGGCTTCCTGAGTTCTTTGTATATTTTATATATCAGCCCTATGTCAGAAGTTGGGTTGGGTTGGTAAAGAACTTTTCCCAGTCTGTGGGCTGCCATTAGGTCTTGCTGATTGTGTCCCTTGCCTTACAGAAGCTTCTCAGTTTCAGGAAGTCCCATTTATTAATTGTATATCTCAGTGTCTGTGCTACTGAAGTTTTATGTTCAGAACGCGGTCTCCTCTACCAATTTGTTCAACAGTACCTCTCACTTTCTCATCAAAGAGGTTCAGTGTGGCAGGATTTATGTCAAGGTCTTTGATAATTTGGACTTCAGTTTGTGCACGGATGCTGATATAGATCTACCTGCCATTTTCTATACAGCAGCATCCAGTCATGCCAGCAACATTAGTTGAATATGTTTTCTTTTACCTCCCTCCGCCTCTCTCTCTCTCTGGCTCTGGCTCATAGTCAGGGGTGATAGAAGGCACTAGGAGGACATTACCTATAGAATCAATTAATCAAGGCCCAAATAACCTCACAGAGTCTCTACTAGTTCCCCTGTATGGATTTTTTTTTTTTTTTTTTTGCTGTAGCTGTTAGCTTTGTGTTTTTGGTTGGATTCCTTAAATTAGGATTGTGCCTACATCTTACTCTTTTGCCAGATCTTGAGACCCTTTTCCTGCTATTTGGTTATTTTGTCCACTCCAGTCTTAATACATCTTGTTCTGTCTATACTGTTTGGTTGTTGTCTCATGGAGGTCTGCTTTTTCTGTGTAGTGAATAGAGAAGGAAATTATTTCAGGAACAGGGGAATTGGAGGAGAGCTGGAATGAATGGAGGGAGGGAAAGCTGTGGTCAGGTTGTACTGTATAAGAGAAGAATGTATTTTCAAAAGAAAAGAAAAAGAAAAAGAAGTTGTTTTCTCAAGAGACCTGCAAACAAGACATATACAATAATAAAAATATGTAAAAGTATGGTATTTCTAGGTACATATTTTAAAAGTCTGCATAAGTAAATAAAAAACATGCAGAGAGGAAAACTGAAAATCAAATTGCATTTAAAAATTCATTTGTCAGATAGACAAACTTAAGCTAAGCATCTAGCATCATTGAACTTCCATGATTTTTAATACCTGGGAGTGTAGCAGAAAGGAGTAACAGGTGACAGTACCTTTATCAGAAAAGCATCCTGTGGAAGAGCATAGACCATGGATACCCTGGTACAACCGCATGATATTCAGTAGCTATATAAAAAGATAGGGCAATACAATGTCAAAATCTACCAAGATCTAAACTGAAAATCGATTGAAATTCTTATCTCTATCATGTAAATTTAATAGGTAAATTTGCTTTTTGATGATTTAGCAGAAACCATGTGTGTATACAAATGTAAAAATAGAACTGCTGTTCAAGAGAATAAATTCCTTTCTGTTTTCTGAAAGATGGTAAAAAAGCAAATATAGGTGCCTTGATACTAATTGTTAAAACATATTTATTGACTTCAAAACTCATTAAGCAAACAGATTAACTTGAAATATGTAATACAAGTGAAAATAGAACAAGTTAATTCTGCTTTTTAGTTTTTATTTGTTTAACCCCTCCCACTTAATTTAGTGGAAGGAATTTTACAATGCAATTAGACCCTTGAAAACTTTATGAATGAGAATAGGTTATCAGTTTACACTTTCAGTAAATTTTAAGTAGATCTACATAGTTTAAAAGTGACATATTCTTTCTTTATGCTGTATAAGCTGGTCATACAAGACCCACATGAAAGTGACTGCTGATGCAAGAAGGACATTGCTACAGGGTTCTGGCTTCATGGAAGAGTCTGCCAGACATTCTGCAGGACATGGAGAAAAAATGACTGTCAAACTGCCAATACAGGTAGACAGTTTAAATTTTCTGCATTGCTGAGGAGTCTGCCAGACACACTATGACATATAGGCTAAAGATGGAACATTACAGAAAAACTTTGGGTAACTGACCAGTTAGTGAGTTGTCTTTGTCATATCTAGAGTTTATATATTATCCTTCTGTGGTCTTTGAAAGAGGTGAAGACAGATAGTTATAGTTTTTCTTAGTTAGGATTAAAGTTACATATATTACTTCAGACTCACATGGAATATTTTCTTTAAATCTTGATAAATGTTAATGGACTAAATATTGTCAACTGTGGTTCTTATTTGATAACTTTTTTGTTATATATTTTACTGTATTAAAGTTCAAACCCTTCTATTTATTTAGACAGAAAAGAGGAAGTTATGGGGGATGTCATTTTATAAATATATTTCTCTTATTGGTTAATGAGTAAAGAAAGCCCTATTGGCCAATAAAAGAGCAGGATAGGCAGTACTAGGAGTCAAGGAAGATTTGGAGATAGGTAAAAAGAGAGTCAATATGTAAGATCAAGAGAGCAGAAAGCAGAGGTCTGGGCCCTCTCTCTGGTAAGGTAAGGCCACATTGAAATACTTAGATTGATAGAAATGCGTTAATATTTAAGACAGACCTAGCCAATAAAAAACTCAAATAACAGGCCAAAAGCTTTATATATATATACACATTCTAGTTTCTTTTTAGGACATGAAATGAAAGAGTCTTCTTGAAAAAATGAATTCTGACATGTGGATTTATTTCATGATATTAAATAATTACATGCTTGGAACAAATAAAACTAATTTTATTAGAAAGCACTCAAAATCCTGTTATTAAGCTTTAAATCTTAAGAAAAAATTCCATTTCAGTGAACCCATATTTTCAAGCCTTTAACATGCTTTTTATTAGAAGGGAAAACAAATATATACTCTTTAAGAGCTTCTGAAAGTAGATATTTATAACATGTCTATCTGTTAGGCCTCAAGTAATATAGCTAAAATAAAAACGTGTCATACTTCAGGACAGTATTGAAAATTTTACTATATTTTTGAATATAGAATTTCTAAAGAACTTAGTTAAACTCAAAATTTAAAGTATAAATATGAAGGGAATTCAAACATTTTTGATTATATGACAGCTGGTTTCTAAATACACTCTCATACTTGTACACATATGTATATGATTTGTAAATAAGTTCATTTGTTTCCATTTATTTGAAATGTCATGTATTCATACACCAACACATTTAAACAAGCATATATAAAACCTTAAAAAATAAAACATGCAGATACATTTTATTTCAACAATAGACATTATTCTTCATGAGAAATATGACTATTAATAATTATTGTAATGTGAAGAATCAGTAGAGAAAAGAAGGTTGTTGATAAATAATATATTTAGTATAAATCTAATCTCATGAGTAATTTGTTTCATTTAGAGACACAGTAGATTGTAGATATATATATTAAGTGAAATGACAAAGACCTAATTATGAATAACTTAATATCAAGAGCCAGGCTTTCAGATTTTAATGACCACACATGACAAGTTTTGTTTTTATTTTTTGTTGATAATGTTAAACAGTTGAGATTAAAAAATTTAGGACTGAAACTAGGACCTAAGAAGCAAGCATTTATTTAATGAATAACCCTACCTGATTTCAAATATTGCTTAATTGTGTTTTCCTTAAATTTGATTTAATAAATGCAAATTGGTTTACTGAAATGTTTAAAGAGGTGTATCTAATGTAGACACATTGTGAATTAATTTCTTCAGTACATTTATTTTATTTTCTATGTGCATTTATTTATTGTATATGGATGGGGGTTCCCTACATAGTTGACTTTTCTTTGCTTTTTGACTTGTATTTTATATTGAACTCTATATTCTGAGAAAATATTTGGTGAGGTGAGAATCACACTTATATATGTTATAAGGACAAATATTTAGAATGTAGTTAGAAAATAGTCTGGATTATTGAGATAGCAATTACCAATTCTTTTCTGGACTCCTCTGCCTCACCAACACTAGAAAGTTAGTAAGACTTATAATACCACATGAATCTTCTCAATTCCAATTATATGACTGGTAACTGTGATCAAGATGTAATACAGTGTTGCAACTTTTGCAATATCTTAACTTTCTTATCATTGTTGTTATTCATAGGCAGTATGGCTGGTTAGGACTAGTTATTCAATTTCTCCTCTGAGTAATTTATGTATTTTCTGGTACTGGTGGTAAGTCCTCATGGAGGAGGCTTACAAATAATTTCCAGCTCAATTTTCACCAATTGTTGTGTCTGGCTTATATAGTCTTCATTGTCTGTGAGTCAACAAAGGGTAATGGCAATAGCCTATATTGCTTTAGGGGTTTCTTCAACCAACAACTTATAAAGAGGTTTCTCATTAAGAGAATCAAAGTTTTTCTTAGATAAATTGTAGCTCTTGGGGAAATAGCACTGCCTTCTTAAGTGTCATAACACACAAACACACACACATATATAATTTTAAGTAGATCTAAAGTAATCTAATCTTACATTTGATTTTTTTAGCACAGATAGATGTAATGTTGTTAGATAAAACTAATTTATCTCAACATTTTTTTTTTAACTTTTATTTGCTTACAAGATAGTGAGAGGCGCCTCGGTTGTTTCTGTTTCTGTTTGTCGTGGGAAAGCAAGACTGAGGATCTGAAAAGTTGTCCTCACTGAGTATCTGGAAATTGATAAGAGATTGAGCACTCCTTCTGGATGCTGAGTTCTCCTGGGGCAAAGTCAGAAGGCACATATGGAAATGACCAAGGTGGAATTGTGTTTCGTGATGCAACATGGGTACCAAAGGATCTGCCATGAAGATCACTGGTGAAAACATCCACTGCTGCTCCTCAAGAGAAAAGGGGTGCCACAATGCTGTAGCTGGTGTACCCATGCAGAAAGATACAAAGAAATTGGCAGGAACTTCAATGGTAGAGACTGTTCACAGTGTGGATAATATAAGGAAAATCACAGAAGCAATCTCAAAGATCACTGCCATCTTGTCTCCAGCCCAGCGTCCTGTGCAGTTCCTCCACACAAGTAGCACACAGGGGCTTACTCATCGGTGTTGTTATCGACCGATCCTGTGAATTTGAGAGGTGATAGGGAAAAGTTACTCAGCTCTCCTTTGTTTCTTCTGATAGAGTTGCAGGGAAATTAATCTGGTCATCCTTGATTCTTTTTCCTTCCAAGACAGACTTTATGTTCAATATCCTCTACAGAAAGCTCTTCATTTCCCTGTTACTCCTTGATCCACATGAGGTTCTTGCCATATTTTTGGAATCCTGGATTCCTATTCAAAATGTTTGTTATTGCTGATCTGAAATGCTGCTCTCTGGATTGTTTTATAACACTGTTCTTGGTAGATGAAGATCCACTCAGCTCAAATGAGCAAATGTAAACAGACGAAAAGATGAAAAGTACCATTGATGAACCCATGGGTTTTATTGGGGTTACATACAGGACTAAGGAAGAGGGACACTTGTAGGAAAAAAAAATGTTACTCAAAGATAACAAACACTTATTTGTTCTACGACTATTCTTTCCTGGATGAGAGCTGTAAGGTCTAATAATCTGACATATAGTGTACAATCATCAGGCAGTTTAGCAGGTTGGAGAATGTCTCTTACAGGTAAGTAACTCTGGCATCTCTGTTTCTTCCAGGCACTTCAGCTAGTCTGAGCATCACTCAGCAGTCCTCCTGTCTGTATATACTGGGGTTAGAGTGACTGCCCTACTGTACCTGATCAGTGTTAGGGAATTTTTGAGTGTTGTCTTTGGAGATTAAGGAACATCCCTTGAGAATGGGATGCTTCACCTTCCTTCAGAGCATCCTGTATCTTTTTACTTCCAAAATAGGCAGTTACTTCCTCAAAGGGAATTGCTCTACTAAATGCATTTTTCCTCCTCTACAGCTTTTGGTTCCAGAATATGACAAGAACCTGCTCTCTGCCCTAATGGGACCAATGTGGTCTGGACTGTGGACAGAAGTACAGTTTGCTATCTCAAACTTTGGCTGTCCCTTAGTTCATAACTTTGTGAATGTAAATCAAATTCCATAACATACAATTTTTAACTTATGGAAGAAATAAAATATTTCTGTTTTTTGTTTATGTTCAGGAATAAGTTAGTCCTTTCATTTCACCTTTTTGTAGGAAAATTGAATTTGTTTTTATAAAGTAGATGCTAACCCATGTATACATAAATATCTAAATGTTACACTAAATTCTTACATCTTTCAAATAATGAACAAATGTATAACTATGGTGGAAATATATAATTTCAAGTACAATAAATATTATACCCTTTTAAAATTACTCAAGTCAACAAAAATTTCAAAACAGAAGAAATAGCACTGCAATTATTTTATAAAGTAAAATTGCTTTTTATGTGATTCTTATTTCACCAAACTTAGATAATTAATTTTAGCTCTTACATCAAGCTAATCAAAATAATAGATAATAATGGTGATTTCAAAGCCACATTAAATATAGTTTCATATTAATGACATAGTAAGAGTTAAAGAGCTATGTTCTGTATTAGTGGAGAAAAACCATGCTCTGGATTTTCAATCATAATTAATATAAAGAAACTAGAAATTACTATAAAGCAAAAACTAGCTAAGGAAATAAAAAGAACCTTTTAATTAAAATGGGGTCTAATGACAAGATTTTTCATGTGAAGTCAAAATGTGTTTATTTTAATTACTTAAGAACAGATCAAATAAGTCCTTAGTAGGACTCTGATCTTGTTTATATAATATAATGTCCTAAAAAGACAGTTAAATAGTTAGAAAATTTCTCCACTCAGTATGGAGTAAATTAATCTCAGTTTATATATTGTTTCCCAATTGTTCACTTATATATCACAAAGAATTTTGTTTTGAATAGAAATGGAAGTGTGACAGCAATGGCATCTTTGATATGTACATGTTTGCATAGCAAGGGCCAATGTAATTAAATATTTTTCTAAAGAGTGCTAAAGATATTTTGGCATTTTCTGAAACTTAGTTTAACTTAGAAAATTATTCTCTCCTGAAGTTTGTAACAAATTCCAATGCACAAGATCAAGTTTATATTTACTTTTCTTTCAGCAGGCCATAAGTAATTCATATTGATTTTACCTTGTTTCACTTTATTTTTCTGTTGTTCTGTTTGGTTGCTAGACAGGGATTTTAATCTCCAAAGGATTGCTATTCAAAAGAAGGGGTTATTTATGGCATCAAAATAGCACAAATTCTACTCATAAGTGTCCCCCCATAATTATTCTTGCACAAATGCAATTTCTTCAAGGTAGCTAGAGTGCTATAATTGACGATTTGGACATGGTATTATTATGTACTAATAACAGTGCCTGGCTTATTACCGTGAGCTATCTCCTGCTGTTTTATAATTAGTCTAGTTCATAGGCTGGACAAGTAGCTATGTATTTCATGGACAGTTCACTGGGTATAATGTAACAGCTCCTTGGGAGGCAATTAGTTAGAACTGTCAAACTCAATTTCAACAATTTTAGTTTGTGGATTATAACCCCAAAATCTGTAATTGTAACAAAAATAAAACACAAAAGAAGAGAAGATGACCGGCTAAAAGGAGTATCTACTTTGACAATAGAAATTTCTCCCTATTAATATTTTCATTATACTAAAGAACATTTCTTACCATTTCTTATATTCCAGAAATGAGGAAAAAGTTTAGTCTACATATAGGAGTTACCAACAACTCTCATTTTCAGTATAACTTTTTAAGCTTGAATGAAAAATAAACAATGAAATTAAGGTAGTCAAGGTAATTTATTTCTCATGACAGTGTTGGTAGAATACATTTAAATGTTTTTTATATAGTCCTTTATAATACAAAAAACATAAGTAATATTTTGTTGCAATATATTTGGATTCAACCCAACTCCTAGATTCTCCTTTCCTGTTTAATTACTATACTTTAACCAATTTCTCCTTCCATCTTCATGTGCTTTTTAAAATTATTTATTTTATTATTTGAGATTTTAATATAATTACATTATATCACTCTATAGTCTTCCCATACATCACTCCTTGCACTCTCAATTTCATGACTCCTTTTTCCATTAATTGTTGTTACATACATGTATGCATACATATATATATATATATATACATATATATATATAACACATGTGTATATGTTTTTACATATATGTTCCTGATTACTAAATACAACCAGCTCAGACTGATTAATATTACCTTTATGTGTGTTTTAAGGGCTTCCCATTTGATATTGAATAAAGAATTTTCATCCTTTCTGTATAGAAGACTATTCTCCTGCTCTAAGAATTCATCAGTTGCCTGTAGTTCCTTTTAAAAATCCACTTAGTGCTGTCCATGTATGTACAGATATAGAACCATCTACTGTATTGTTATGTTCTGCTCAGGAACCACAAATTGCTAATAGCACTTCTTTTTTTTAGATGAGACCTCAGAAGCATTTCAGTATATCATGAGATTTTAGCTGAGGTAATCTCAGTCTGGTCTTATGTAGGCAATCACAGCCACTGTTTGTTTGCATGCACTAATGCTATGCCATGAGAAATGAAAAATGATCGTCTGCAGGTATTTAATACTGCATGGTCTTATAATCTTCCTAGCTCCTTTTCTGCAACAATTCCTTGTCCTTGTATGTAATGTAAACAGAGTTGAGGACTTCACAATCTCTTATGTCTGAATGTTGATTAACTGTGGGTCTCTATACTACTTGCATTCTTTTACAAAAACAAAACAAAACCAACAAACAATAAAACAGCTAATGTTTGAGAGATGCACTAATTCATTTATCTAGAAATAAGTCAATAAGACATGTTTTCATACTATGCCCAATTAGCAGAATGATGGTATAAGGTTCTCTGTGACTTGGCCAGTCACAGAGTCTTGGCCCAGTAACCAGGGTGATGCATGAGTTCCATTCTATGAAGCAAGCGTTAATCCTATCAGATAATTGGTTATTACCATATTATGTATATATTTGTTGTACCACTAGAAAAATCTTACTGAGTTCACCACAATGCAAAACTGCTGATTACTCTTCTACCCTGACAACACAATGACAGCTATCCTATTGGTTTAAAGGGTCCTCAAAAAGCTACTCTTAGATCTTCCATTGTATTCAGATGTAACAGTACTGGGCAAACTCCTGAAGGATTTTATATGTTCTTATACAAATTCTTGTCCATTCATACTGACTGGTAATATATTCACAATGTCTAGGAATTAGAAAAGATCAATTGTTATCTAACTGATTATCTGATGGTGGGAAGGATATACTTATACATAAGGGAGAATTACATATTTGTCAAGAAAAATGAAACAATGAAGTTCACATATGAGTGGATGGAGCTGAAAATACTCTCTCTAAATGAGGCCATTTATCCCTAGAAATGTGAAAGATTTATATGATCTAAATAGAAATCTGGTGCTTGAAAAATTCTCAGGAATCTACAGAATGGCCCTAGCTAAGACTCCTAGCAAAAGTGTAATAGGTGTCTGAATGGGCCTTCCCTTTCAATCATGTCATTATAGAACCTATATCCTGTAACTGATGGCAGCAGATAGAGTGACACACAGTCAAGCACTGTGCTGAGCTCCTGGAGTTCAGCTGAAGAGAGAGGGGATGGATCATATGAACAAGGTTAAGAGCATGATGGGTAAAATTATGAGAGTGCTGATCCAAACCAGTGGGAACTTATGGACTATGGCCAGAGAGCTGAGGAACCTTCATGGTACTTAACTAGGCCCTCTGAATTGGGTAACAGTTATGCGGCTTGATCTCTTGTGGGGAGGGGTTGTTGACAGTGACAATTTTTTATAAATAAAAAAGAGAAAAATTATACCTTGAAAGACTAGTACCATACATTTAATCACATGTAGGTGCTTGATAGTATTTTTGTATGAGCATACATGATAGATCCTGCTTTTTATGGTGAAGCAGGATCATGCTGAAGCACATACTATTACAGGATAACTAAAACTGTTTGTCCAAGCAATGCTGTAAGGTCTGGTTGATCCTCCCGTAAATCTCATTGCTTTACATGCTGCACACTAACTTTGCCTTGCACTCTCTGTCCCTGTCACTTCTATCTCTTTCTGTCTTAAAAATAATGAAATTAAAATGAGAATAAATAGAGTATAAGTGGTTCATCTGTATCTAAACGTAAAACTCTAGATAACCTCTGGCAGGGTTTAACAAGTCAAGGAGGCATGATAAGTCATTTGAATATCTTATATAATGCCAATGCAATTAATTTTGAATGTCATCTTTTATCAAAAATTACCGTAAAAATGTTTGCTTCTCATCTCTCCCTCTTATTTGCATTTCTCAGTGGGCAGCTTCTTGACATCCTCTCGCCAGAACAGTGCAGTGTGGTGTAATTACCCAGGTCACCAGTTTGCACAGACAAATGTAAAAGAGGTATCATGTGACCTTCAAATTAAGATTGGCTGCAGATGAAGAGGTCTCCCATTTTTTATTTTCCTCCTAGAATCACTTTATATAATGACATGAAGTCTATTTGTAGCAGGAAAACTTTTAATATTCACAAATTTCTTTTCATACTGTTATTTATCATCACCACACAGGGGTCATGTCTCAGTCATACTTAACATACATAAAATCTTTAGTTTGACATGCAGAACCACCTAGGATAAAGGAAATAAAGAATAATATAAAGAATAAAAGTATATAAAATTTGAAAATCATTAAAAGTCAACTAAAATATTCCTGTCCTACATTTCTATTGAAACTAACTGCTTAAGCAATTTTCTAAAAATCGAGGATACTGGCTTTTCTTGTAAATAGACATCTATGAAGAATTTAAAGGGTATTGACTTGAGATTGATTACTTTTGTGATGTTTTCATGCTAAATGTAAATTGCAGACTTCATGAAAATAATTAGAACAACCAGAGATCAAAGTTATTTTTCATAGGTAACTATGAACTTTCCCTTGAAAATGGCACTCTAAAATGCTCAATCACTTATATACACACGGAGTTTGTGTGTGTGTGTGTGTGGGGGTGTTCAGATGCATATGGGTAGCAATGCATTAGTGTGCATGTAAGTGTGAAGGTCAGAGGTCAACCTCTGTTGTCCTTTCTCAGGAGTAATGTTTTCTGATAAGGGACAGTCATTGGTCTGTGGATTTCTATTTAATTATGGTTTCACTGATCAAGGGACTCAGTGTCTACCTCCTGAGCACTGGGATTGCATGTTCACCATCTGGTGGAATTGGCGACTCAGATTGAAACCAGCTACTCACTTTTGTACCATAATCACTTCATCATAGGACAGATTTCCTAATAGATTTATTTTATTCTTCAGAGCATAAATTTATCTTTACTTTCTAAATTTTAAATTATAAATGTACAATAATTTAGTTACATATTATCTATGTTTTTTTAAAATTAATAAACCAATGTCAGTACATTATTTTTGTCTAAAGTTTAAAACTTCAAATTTCTTTAGTTTCTACTCACTATCTTCTAGGTTTATTTAAGTTTTCCTTTACAAAAGAAAATCATCTCCACTATTAGCAGAACATCAGATAAAAACCCAGAGTATAAAATAAAATCAAAATTTTCAATAGTAAAATGTAAAATCATGCAATTTTAAAATAATCAATTTTTCTACTTGATATTTCAAATTTTCTCAAATATGTCCTCACAAATGTCTGATAATGTTTCTACCATTTATTCAGTAACCACAGAGATGCAGTAAAACAGCTTAATTATTAAAATTGCTAATCAGTGCAAAGTAAAACTATGTTACCTATTGGAAAGCAAAACTTGTATTCATTGTTGAGGACCCTCATTTTGGTTATCAGTAAGCAGCTTAAAGAAATAGGTACAAAATACCATGATCAATCTTTGTAATGAGTATGCCTAAAGGAAATGAAATTTGCATTACCAAGATGTCAACAGCATTGTCATGCTTTTAGTAAACCTGCTCATACATGAGAAAATAAAATAAAGTGCCTCTTTAAAAGTGAGTACATGAATAAAACAAAACGCACATGCAAATGCACTCACATGTACAATCACACACACACACACACACATACACAATCACACATACACATAAAATCACACATATACACATTCACACATACACACACATATGATGTCACACATACAATCACACACACACACACACTCACTCACACACACACACACACACTGTGCAGACTAACTGGAAAGCAGCAATGCTTGAGTAGTAGATATATATGTTTTCTCTGTATGTATGACCAGTCTGGTCTACAGAGTGAGTTTCAGGACAGGCTCCAAAGCAATACAGAGACACTCTTGTCTCAAATACCAAAATAAAATAAAGCTATCGTCTCTCTTATGTTATATACTTTCACAAACTTATGAGAGATTATTTTGTAATAATTCTTTTGATTATTTGATTTTTCAGATGGATTATCCACACTAGGAAGCCTTATAAACTTTCTTTAAAAATCTCAATTTCCTCTGATGACACTATCAAGTATTCATGCCTTCCAATGTAAATATAGCTTTTAGATGAAGTGTGGTGTCTAGAAATGTCTTTATCTACACCATCAAGTCATAAGCACCCTTCTGGTTTTGGTTTATTGCATCTTAAGGGTTTGCTTAGACTTTGATCCTAACCCATTTTCAATGAAAGTCAGAGGGACTGAGGTTGAAATGATTTCCTCTGAGTAATTCCCATGATTTAAATTTGTAAGTCCTCCCTTAGTGTATCATTTCTGTTTTGATCCCCAGCACAAGGTAGTAATACTTAGGTTATTAGGACTGCATTTAAAGGTTATAAATTTCCTTTGCTGTGGCAGAGTTTTCTTTGCCCTATATCTGCAACATGGAACTGTGGCTGCCTCCTCATACTGCACCAAGCTGTGTTCACATCCATGTTTTATGGCTTCCCCAGCCATGAGGGAATTTACCTGAAACCATTAACCAACTAAATCTGTCAATTTGAGGGTTTGTTCTTAGTGGTATTTCATGATAGAGCTAAGGGAGTAATGAATGTGGTCTTATTTTCAATGAAAATTATTATTTTTTAAAAAGAGTAGATTTCAGCATGTTCCCACCACAAGGGACCATTACAATGACACCTAAGGACGTTAGGTTGCTCAGGAGCTTACCTCTTGTAGTGCTGACAATATTATGATAGCCATACACATGACAGCCAGCAGAGAGCAGTTTTTTTAGACAGCATGCAACTGTGCATTGCTTCTCCTACACTGAGATACAGATCTTCTAGGAGAAAGAACATCATTTTCCAGGCACAGGGGATTTCTGTTCACTAAGAAATCTTACTGCAAATGATTCTCATTTCTTGCCTACTCTCCTGATGTCTTTGCTCTGCTCCCCACATGAGGGTAGATATGCATTTACTCCAGCTTAAAGAAGTCAGATTCTACTAGGAGTTCCTCATGATCCCCTTCCAAACATTTTCACTCACTATTAAAAGACTTCTCACTTCATGAATTTCAACGTTTACTTCAGTTCAAGTTACACAATCTTTCACATTGCAATATTTCATTCATGAAGTGAAATCTTGATGTTTGTAACTTGTGCCCAGTTTTACTTCCAGAGCCAGTCACCCATCCCTTTTTTTTAGTATTATCCTTGACATCTGGCATTTCTTTCTTTGAGTAGCCAATCTTGTTCTCTACCCCACATTTTATGACTGGATGAGAGTAGTGAGAAGAATAATAGAAATGAGAATGTCAGCTAGTCCCGCTGAGTAAGTCATGGGACTCAAAGCAAACTTAAGATATTCCTTGTCAGAAAATAATAGAATAATGGTCTCAAAGGAAAACTAGGTTGCCTTCTACAAAAGGACTGAAACATTGAGATCAGTCATTTGGTATAGAGAGTTGCTGGTGGTATGCAGCTATGGTTGTCCAGGCATTTACAGCCATTGGGGCAGGACAGTCTCCCCAAGCATGGCTCTCAGTCATGAACAAAACTTGATCATTCACGCTGAGGTTGTATGGCTTAGCACTGCACTCCGAGTTAGCTCTGGAAGTGAGCAACTCCGAGAAGGGCAAGTTGGTTGCATGTGGGTTGATGTTCGAGGCCCCCACCTCCAAGAAAAGATGATGGATGGCTGTGGCACTGACTTGGCTGATTACCAGGATTCAGTCATGGTCATTACAATGTCCACTACTTTACTGGAGATCAGACCACAACCCTTGCCTGTTGCGTTATTAAAACAAAAAGGGGAACTGTAGAGAGCTGCAAAGTGCCATGCCTTAAAGTTGGCGCTGGCTTCTGCCTTCCACCTCCCCAAGGGAGAGTGCTCTCTGGCATAAACATGTCCTTATTTAGTTAAGTCTGTTCAGCCTGTCTGCCTCCACGTTAGAGTATCCTATCTGCAGGGTCGGCCTAGCTCACTTGGGTTGGTTAGCGCAAGGGTACTTAAGCCTGTGCAGGGGTCCCCTGGGCTCCCGCAGGTCAGAAAAACATGTTTCAAGGATCCTGATTAAAACCGCATGAAGAAGATCTTCCAGGAGTCATGTTTTCTTTGCTGGCAGGGTCAGGCACGTGGCACAATTTGGGATAAAATGTAGGTGACTTGATTAATGAATCTTTTACCAAGAGAAAAGGAAAGAGTTTTTTAAAGGGGGGAGAAGCAGTGTCATGCATTTATTTTAATGTCTAAAAAAGGGAACCTATAAAATATGGAATTCTATAATGAAGTTAAACCAATCCCGGAATGATGATGAGTAATATATTTTAATGTACTTTCTCAAAACAGCATAGAAATCCAGCAACAAATAGCCCAATCATTTGTGTTATCTTAAGAGGTTCAATTCTCTACTAACATTCCTCCTCCTCAGAACTCTCACTAGGCACATACAATTTCTCTTCTGACCTGTATACAAATGTTCCTTGAGTGGTGTTAGTCATGAATATTCTTGAAAAAAATCCCAAATGTGTTTGTAGTAAGAGCATTAGTGAAACTGAGGTTATATACAAACCAAGAAACATTATTAATGGTGTCAATAAAGTAGTTTTCCATTATCAGTGCTACAGACCCAATCTACAATGTGTGACTATTTCTCACTTTATCCTTTCAAATTCTGAAGATGAGTGGAGGGGTTAAAATGGTTATATTTTTTTAATTTTGAATAATGTACAATTTTAATGAGTAACATTGTGTAGAAAATTTACTAACATATGAATGTTTTCCTTCAATTTTGATGTTTATTATGCATAGGTAATACAGAGACTATGAATGGTAAAATTGGAATCCTTCCCAACCTTCAATTTCCTGCCATGCATTCCTGGATCTTTCATGCTGCTCTATACTACCAGCAGCAATTATCTTTATACTAGCAACCCCCGCTGCCCGTCTGGCATGGAGCTCTTCACCTACAGTGTTTCTAATTATTGATGCATTTCCCCTTTTCCAAATGTCAAACAGCTTTCTTTAAGTGTAATCATCTGGTTTGCTGCCTGTGGCTACTTTAAAACACAACAAATACAGTCAGCAGTAACTCTCCTTCATCATTACAATTTAGCTTATGAGAGCCCAGACTATTTTCTTGTGTGTATGTAAAAATACTGTCTGTACAATCTCCAAATTCTAATTCTTTATTAGCTAAATGAATTCTTCATCTGGTTGTCGTTACACAACCTAGTAGGTGTCACCTGATTGGTGATTATAGGAAAATTGAATTTCTCATTATTAGTTTATTTTACATTAAATTTGTTCACTGTGTTGGTAAAAGTTGTTAGCACCGCCTTTCACATCACGAGAACTGCTTGGCAGATATTGACCCGGAGACTTCACCTGTTGTTAGCGTAGAATATTTCAAAATGATTTTTCCTTCATGGTACTCTTTGTTTCATTGTTATACATATTCCATAAAACTTGTGTTTTACTTTCAGCAATGATACTCAGAGAAGGGATGTGATTTGTATGGGATAAGTGGGACAGTATCAAACCAGTTCACTAAGAGGTATCTTTGCTACTTTCCTTCCCCCTCACTTGAATTTACTTTTAAAGTAAATATACATAGCCCAGAGTATGTCTGCAATCACAGTATACTCTGGGCAATACATCTCTTTATTTTAAATAAATAGCATTTACATAAAGATGATGAAACCTTTCACATACTTATAATCCACAAGTAATTTTCTACCATTTATTTAATCCTTCTACAATTTGCTTACTCTAGCTACAGAGAGTTCATTAATATGCCTCATTACTTGTATAATTAATTGTTTTTTTAAAAAAAATGTATATATTTTAGCCATAGTATATTTGACTCCTTGTAGTATTCAAGTACCATCACTAACTTCAGTAACACTTACAAAGACTTGGTTGCTTGGCTTTCTTGCTCAATTCAGTATTGATGAAAATCCAATCACCAAATTGGAAAAATGTAATAGTTAACAAACACAGACATACAGTTTTAAGATGACACTGAGAGCTTGTTTGCAGTTCTAGCGGGAGATCGAACATATTCTTACACCATTGACTGAAGACAATCATCCTTCTCTATTCAGTGCAGATTGTCTTCAAACTTCAGGAGGCATGCACATGGTGTATTGAGAGAGGAAGGGGCTGTCTGCCTAGCCACCTAGATCAGCGAAGTCAACAATGGTGATTAGTGAGTTGACAGATGTCGCAGCCAGATCACCCTCACACCCAATGCCATGCCCAATCTTAATGCATGGTAGAGGGGCCTAGCTCTGTTCCAAACCATTGTGATAGACTATGTTGACTCCTAATGTGAGCACTTATCTGTGAGGAGGAGTGGACAGGGGATGGGCTAAGGAAGTTGTGGGGGAGGAAATGATGGGGACAGGAAGAGGGGTGAAGGGAAGTTTGTGGTTGGGATGTAAAATGAAATTAAAAAAATTAAAAATGGAAAAAAAGTGACACTAGCACAAGGTAATCACAGTGTAGTGGGATATTCACTTTACTTCTGTGGGACTGACAATGCCCATTGGGGGTGGAGCTAGGGGCGGAAGTGACCCATGGAACTAGATCTGAGGAGGAGCCAGGGAACAACAAGGACAGCATCCTGTGCAACCTGCTGGTGTTCATCTGTCTATGTTGTGAGTTATTTCTCTCTGAATAAACATCTATTAGGCCTATTTTTTTTATCCTGATCCTTATTAAACCGCAGCATCACAGTAATAATTTTGTTTTGTTTGTTTGAATTTTTATTTCTGAGACAGGGCCATGCAATGGAGTTTGGCAGTCCTGGGACTCGTTATGTAGTCCTAGCTAAGCTTGAACTCACAGGGATCTGCTTGCATGTCCTTTACATGTGCTAGGATTAATGGCATGTGCTTCAATGGCCAGCTATAATAGGAATAACTTTCAACGATGTAATTTTTGTGCCTATGTCTATAATGTGCATAGACTAAGAGACACAAAGAGAAACAGTGAGAGAAATATGACCAGTTTAAGTTAGTATTTGTCAAAATAGGAACATACATACAATTCTTCTTTTAAAGTGCCTGCCGACACATAAGCAAATTAGAAGGGCAGATGATCACATTAGCTAAGAATATTAACTTAAACCTTCATTATTAACTTATATCATTATATATTATACACACACAAACTTGTGTGTGTATGTGTGTGTGTGTGTGTGTGTGTGTGTGTGTGTGTGTGTGTATAACTGCAGATTTGCTATATTGCCTTGCATTATTTTATCTGGGTATTATGATAGGGCACAGCTTCATTCTTGGGAGGATAAAATACCTGCAGCTGCTCACTCAACCAGTCTCGATGCCAAGCCGTTCCAAACTGGCAATGAGTACTTGAAGATTCTCTGTAAGTTGCACTTCTCCATCCCGAGGTAGAAGGGCAAAGAAGCTTAGCCCTGTTGTCGGGGAAGGGTACCAACAATGATTTCAACAGAGACCACACATTCACGATTTTCACATAGGTCACTTTCTGAACTGGAGCTGGTGCTGCCCTTTCTGGGGGGAGACTTTATCTCTTTAGTTCGTCCTTCCAAAAATATTCATAGATCTGCCAGAGGTATGTCTTCTTGTTGTATATAGATCCATCAAATTACCAACAAAGGTTAACCTTAACATATGCAAATCATACTTTGCAAGTCACAAAGTAAAATGACATTTATTCTAATCTGTTATCATTAAACAGATTTCACTTTTCTTTATTTATAATTAAGGGGGAAAGTTACTCAAATTTATTCTTCCCAGAGTCTAAACTTAAAAAAAATGACAATCATTATTTTTAAACACTTCACTGGAAAGCAGAATTACAATTTAGAATTGTCTAGACAATTTTCATCATGTGTCATACTGGCTCTAAACAATGTAGACCATGTATAGTGACATTTTTATTTATTAAGTTTAACATTTATAATGATTTCATAACTTTCATTATTTTGTATGATTAATAGTAGTAAAATGAAGATATGTTTCTAGTATATTAAGTAAGGTAACAAATGTATTGAGCAGGTTTTTCTCCACTGCCGGTCTGGTCCCGCTACCACGCCAGCACCCGATAACACGCTGAGACTCTGTATTTGATACAATCCTGTTGGCCAGTTACTGTCATTGTTTATCGGCTAGCTCTGTCTTAATGATTAACCCATTTTTAATATTTTAAGTATTTTTAGGTGGCTCGTCTTATCGGCCAGAGCGGCTGGCATTCTAACTCTCCAGGGTTTCTATGTTGTCGCCTCCCAACTACTCATCCTTCCTTCTAGTTTCCTAGTCCCTCCTATTCCTTTTCTTTTGGCCAACAGTGCTTTATTCATTAACCAGTATGAAAAACATATATATATATATATACAGAATGACATCTCCCATCAAATAAAGAAACTTTTTTTATTTTATAATGAAGTGGTTTATTTCTTTGGAACACATTACACTTGTATCATTTTCTCCAATATAAAAATCATGTACCACATTGTCTTTTGAAATTTTTATATTTATATTTACATTTTGAAAAGATAAGTAAACATCTCTTGAAGTCATGAGTAAATGTAGTATAACGGCTAATATATGAAGATTTTTAAATGTAATAACAACTGAGTATACTGCTTACATTCAAATATATTCCTTCATTTCGTAAGCTAAATATGATAATTTAAAATTATTTAAAGTGTTTTCTGTAATTGTCTTTCTAAAAATAAATAGAAAAAATCCCATAATTATTTCAGGAATAAAATAATTTAAGAGGATTAGAAATCTAGATAAAATTAAATATATTCTGAAATATACTCTCTGAGATAAATTGTCTTTGTGCGTCAAGTATTGTAAATAAAGGTCACTAAAAAGGAAGCCTATTATTTCACTTGTTTTGAGTGCAGCTATGTATATACAAAACTTTCCAGTGATTGCTGAGAATGCAATGGGAAACTGAAGGCAAACATTTTTTTTAAGTTTATTGAAGTTATAAAATAAATTCTGGTAGCACTCTTGTTTCAATTTCATTAGTATCTCTATTGCCCTACAACATTCCGGCATAAAAACACTTCCATTTTTCTGATTTGCATTTCCAAAACTAATTCTGCCTTTGGGAATTTTTTTTTTTAAATACAGAAACAGTTAGACAAAAGTAAAACAAAAATTAAGAGAGCATATATTCAATCATGTAGCCTGTTAGATAGTAACAACAGTAACACAGTTGTTGGAACTGAGTGTTTGAGAGCTGTGGCAGTCCCAAATTATAACCTGTATTCTATATGCCTACTATCTTTTGATAAAACATTCTGCATTCCCATCATCGATACCTATGTGTGGTCCTGATAGAAACATAGACTTGATTCAGGACTTCACATATCGCTTATCTGGTGCTGCTTACGGAAGAAGGGGGCAGATAAAATCACAATAGGAATGTTTGGAAAAGCCCAAGGCATCACATTATTAACTATTTATGGAAAATCTGTAACATTCAGAACTCCATATGCAAATATAAAAATACAGCTTTAGTGTACTCTTCTCAATTGGGCTGACAGTGCACTTTCTAAGAGACAGTTAACAACTACCAAAAGCACTCTTGTCAGAATTGAGAAGCCATCCTTTGAGTTGGTAACTAGGGCTGCGCAAGCAACTTGTAAAACTATTTCTTATTGTTGTCCTCAGTTATCCCTCAGGGCTGGAAGGTGAGTCACTATTGATGAATATACCACACTTCATAAATAGTTCCCAGAGACTTCTTGATTAGGAGATTACCCAATTGTCACCTCTCTGAGGATTAGCTTTCATGATACCAGAAGACCCTATAGAATCATCTAGGAAAGTCCAAATCAGCTATGATGCCTATTAACCACATCAATGACCAGTGTAACCTCACAGTTGTGGTAGTACCAGAAGTACCATGATGCTAAGCAATTGTTCCATAATTAGACTTATGTCCAACTCAACAAGAGGGAGACTATGTCATATGAGAAAGCTATCTAAATTTCCAGTACTAGTGAAGTCCTAGTTATTGGAGGAATATCTTCAACCTCTAATTACCTAAAGCCCCACAATCACTGACAATAATCTCTAGACATTTCTCCAAACACCTACAAATAAATCTGTTTTTCACCCCTCATCAAAGAAAAAAAATTGCTGCACAGAGACTGCCACACAAAGCCACAATGGATAAAAATGCAGTGTTGTGTATTCTATTACCGATGGATACATCTATAAAAAACATTCCCATATCTAAGCCTAAGGCAACAATATGAAAGAGGTGAGGAAAAAATTTAAAAACCAGAGGATCAGGAAGTTTGCAGTGAGATTTTTGTCTTCAAATATCAGAAGCTACACCCATCAAATCTCACTAAATGCAATGCATCACGTGAGCTGATCAAGGATGACACCAATGAGCATGTCAATCTTGACAGAGAAAAGCACATGAGACTTTAACCCTACACAGAAAATTATAGGTAAATGAGGACACCTGGGGATGGGAGAGAGGTGGACATGCCCAGAGGTAATTCAAACAGTTAGTTGTGTAGTAAGTCTTCCTGAAAGCATACATGCAGGTTATATTTAGGGATATGTACATATGAATATACATATATTCATCAAATAACAATTAGTTTAAAAAAAGAAACTATGAATATGAAGGCGAGTGGGAAAGGGTATATGTGAGGATTTAGATAGAGGAAAGAGAAGGGAGAAGCTTTGTAATTGGATTATAATCTCTGTAAAATAATGTGGGTAGATCTCCACGTTTTCATGACATTCCTTCCCAATCAACATGGCATAGCATAAATGATACTAAAATCTTCATACCACTGTGTCCATGTTTGGAGGTGGTCCACAAATTCTGGAGATATCATAGTTCTAATGTGATGATGAATACGTTTGACAACTTTCAGTAACACACATCTTTTAGAAACTATGTCTAATTTAAACTGACTCCTCCCAGACTTCTCTCCTTCAAATAGACTGCAATACTTTTTTAATAATTTCACTATGTTTCTTTTCTGGCATACATATTATGAAGTAACAGAAATTGACTTTTCCTGAATTTTCATTGCCAAACAACATAATATATTAGTTTGAAATTAAATTTTTAAACTCCTCAGCACACAAAAGGTATGCATCACTTATATTACTGAGTACCATATGAATGACTTCTTATCCAATACTTAATGTCTTTCTAACTAACTGAGCCTCCAAAAACAAAATGTCTTCTGTTAATATTATTTGGGTGTCTGTTTTCTGTGCTCATACCAGAGAAAGCTTTATATCTATGAACAACAATTAATAATCCCACACATAAAATAGTTCTGACATCTTTGGAACCACATGGTCAGGTTAAGTTAACTCACAGTATGATTTGATTATACTTTCTTTAAGTTAATTTCTATTATTGCTATGGAAAAAATAACATGTTAAGAATAAATGGTGTTTTACTTTATCTCATAGTTTCAGAGATTTTAATATGTTGTCCTTGTCTTGGTTGATTATCTGACAATGATGAGACAGACCTTCATGGTAGTGGTAGTTGTAGTTATCTGTAGGGACAGGGCAAAGGCAAAATGAAGGGGAAAGAGAAGAATGATCATTGCCTTCACAAGGCACCGTGTCAGATTAAATGTTTTCTCCCAAGCTACTTTTGCTAAAGATTTGATAACTTCAAATGGGCAGCTAGATACCAAGCAAGCCAGGTTCCCTATGACAGTGATATTATTTTAGCTATGGTAATGTATATAAGGAATGGTACTTTGTTGAATATATGTTCAGAAATTACTATAATCATCATCAATTCTTCTATGTGAAAAACATATAAGTATATACAAATCACACAGGCTAATAACAAGGGAGATTTAAAATCTTAAGTTAATGTGTGTTTTACTATGCAGTGATAGATGTTTATGAATTAATAAAGCTTGTCTGGGGATAAGAATGCAAAGCTAGTCACACTAGTTACCCATAGACTACAGACAGTGGTGGCACACACCTTTATTACCAAGACTCATAAGACAAGCAGATGGATCTCTGTGAGTTCAAGACTACACAGGGCTACATGAAAGTGGATCAGTCTAAAAGAGTAACAGGTCATGCCTTTAATCTCAGCACTAGAGAGGTAGATAAGGAAGAAGCAAAGGGTCTCTAGAGAGATTCAGTTTCCAGTCACAGGGAAGACAGGTTCTCCAATTCAGACTTGGAAGAGGAAAGAGCCTCTAACTGGTTGATTTGCTTTTCTGATCTTCAGTTTGAGCACTAATATCTATCCCTTCATTAAAAATTAATTCTGAAATAGGACTCTTGGTAGTTGTGTTTTGTTTGTTTTTGTTTTGTTTTTTTCTACTTGACCCAAGCTGGGTTAATCTTGGAAGAAAGAACCTAATTTGAGAAAATACCTTTTTAAAAGTGTCCTGCAGGCAAGACTGTGAGACATTTTATGGATTTACAGGTTATGTTAAAATGTCCATCCAACTGTGGGCAGTGACACCCTTAGATATGTGGCCAATGCCTGTATACAAGAAACAAACCAAGACATGAAGAACAAGCCGATATGCAGCATCCCTTCACTTCCTGACCCTTGCCTTGGGTCCCTGCATTGGCTTCTTTCTTTGGTTGATTGAAGCTGTAATATCATACAATCCCCATCTTTTCTAAGTTGCATTTGTTCATGATCTTTACCACAGCACGACAGTAAACAGGATATGTGCAATGCTAAAAGTGACTAGGTTATAGATAAGTGCTAAGCTTTAATTAAAAAAAAAAATCCTGTTATACAGGGAGCTTCCTTTCCATTACAAGAGTCTTGAGAAAGACTATTAGCATAGACAATGATTAATATGACACTATAAGTGATTTAGCAGATGGCAAATATTAAGTAGCTTAACAGGACTTAATTCAATTTCATAAAGCCAAAACCCTAAATAGTGTTTCTTAATGACTTTTCAGTAATAAGGCTTTGATAACTAATTTAATTTTACCTGTCTTTCAAATTGAACACAAGTGTGAAAACATGGGAACACTTAGTGCTTTTAAACATCTCTTGTGATTTTTTTCTTGATCTTTCTTATTTTCATTCTGATAGTAGGAATAATTACCACACTTCCTTGTAACTTTTTGTTGCCTTCAAAATTATTGAACCTAAATGTAATAGATCAAAGGGGAATCTTATTTTCTGGTAAATTACACATAAATTACTAGCGGAAATTGGAGGAACACTATATCACTTTGTAGGATGTTGATTTATGCTGCGGGGTGTAATTATTTTTTAGACTATGAACTTACAGAGCAATACTGCTCCACATTTAAAAGTGATGTTTGTGGTTTCAATTTTTCAGTTATTATTATTATGTGTTTATGAACATGTATGTAAAACCCATAAACATCTTTACATACACCTATTTACAAAACAAAAGATATGATCGACAATAATTTATGTAACACTGTTTTAATTTGTTTCTGTCCTATGGGCTACAGTTGTTCAAGTACATATTTTGATGTATTTGTTCACTTTACTTTAGGACAACCATGCATGTATATACTCAGTGTTTTATTATTCGATTATAATTTAGTTGAATCTATCCTTACATGTGTAAGTATGTTGGAGGCATATGTTCTCAGTTGGCATTCTTGGAATGAAAGCCTCATACACAGACATCCTTTCTGTGTATTTCCCCTTAATTTAATGCTGTAATGTGATGTTGAAAGCCCTGTAACATGTTCTATATTAAAGTCCTGGTTCTAGCCTATGGACACTTGGACATGGTCAATATCCACATGGTGACTCTCTGTGGAGGGGAACTAGTGCACTTGACATTTTCACATTCATGAAGACAGGGCTGACACTGTAGCCCTTTCCTCTCTTACTACAAAGAAGTGAGCAGCCTAAACTTGACATGGGTTGTCACAATGAAGTGTTATGCAACCAGTAAAAAACAAGATGGCCTAGCAAAATAGACCTAAATTTCTAAATCTATGTAAATTATCCTTTTCGTTTCTTGAATGATCCACACTGACATTTTTTTTGCCAAGTAAAATAAGCCTAGCAGGACACATATAGACGTTTTCAGGCTAACCAAAGATACTTAGCCTCAAATTTTCTCAGTATAAGCAGTGCCAAAGTGTATCCTTCCCTTCTTATCATCATTTTCCACTGCTTTTGTTTGCTTCCTTTCTTTTCAATTGATACAGTTCACCATTTTGGTGAAAATGAGAAAAATTGTGTCTGAGTTGCACTAATGAACTAGAAATAATTAATTACTCCAAGTGAGGTAACTTAGAGCTGGAAGGACATACCTTGAACATCTTCCTGCAGGTTCTGGATTTAGACTTTCTACACCTTTGACATGTTTTGAAAATATGAAGTGACTATGTATCTATTAAAGGTTCATGTAGGATGAGGAGATTGTCCAATGGAGGCACTACACAGTGTAGTGTTATTTATTCTTTGGTACATGGGGGTTTTGCCTGCATGTATGCCTGTGTGAGGATGCCAGATCCCCTGGAACTGGAGTTACAGACAGATGAGAACTGCCATGCAATTGCATAAAACTGAACCCAGTCCTTTGAAACAGTGGTCAGTGTTCTTAATGTTGAACCCTCTCCCCATTTCCTAAATACAGTATTATAAGGTGATATATGGGAAATTATTTCAAAGCAATTTAAAAGATTGGGAGATAGGAGGTCAGGTTACAGGACAGTTTATGGGGAGAAATAATACCAATGACTTCTTGAAGAGCTGTTTTTGAAGACCTATTAATATATGAGTTCAAAATTATATACCTATATAATATGAGTCTGAATTGAATTATCAAACAATAGGTGAGACAATATCTCAACTAGACACTACAAGATACCAATGAAAACAATTTTTAATAAGGAATGAGTTTATTTTTTTGTGTCATTGGACAGAGGTTTCCCATAGATTCTACCCCCACATGATTTTAGCATGGGATTGCATTGCTATTAGCTACCCTCCACAATGTGAAAGTAAGGAAATATTACTGAAGATGTCACATACCTATGACACAGAACATGAAGAAATCTAACTTACAAGAAATTGAAAACTTCATCAATATTTATTGATGCTCATAGTGAAGGAATTTTCTTTACATATCAATGGAGAAAAATAATCATATAAATTCAGATGGAAAGACACAATGATCAGAGTAAAATATATTCTATTATATTTAATGTTAGAATTAAAAATAGTTGTGGTAAAATTCAGACGTTATAAAATTTTAGAACGACTGAAGTATGACAAGAAGTAAACATCAATGCATTATCAGATCTCCAAAACAATGGCTTTAAGATTTATACAAATAACTACATCTTCTAAATGTCTTGAACACAATAATTAGACTTTTGTTTCTAACCTTATTTTTTCTTTTGTATTAAAAACAGATTTTTATCCCCACAGTCTAATATGATTACAGCTCCCAAGCCTCCAAACTGTTCCATATTCATCCCAGTTCCCTATCCACCCAAATTCACATACTTTCTCACTGTCATTATCATGTAGACTAGCATGTTAAGAAATACTGACCATATGATGATTTCTCAGAAAATTAGGAATCAACTTACATCAAGACCCTGCAATACTACTGTTGGGCAGATAGCCAAAGGAGGTACGTTCTTTTATTTATGTTGGGTTGTCAGAAAACATTATTGAAAATGTTCATAGCTTTTTATTGAAATGTGAGTATTTAGATGTATATGTAGCTATAAATCGAGGTCATATGTAAATCTGGGCTGTTGTATGTTTAAAAATTAGTAAGACCAATGTTTTGAATGTATTAAAATAAGTAAATATTGTAGCTTTACTTCATTTCTCTCCAATTTGGTATGCACAAACTTATGTTTCAAAAATTCAGACTATAAGACTGAAACAAAACATGACATAACAGGTATATTTTATTGCCATTTTTATGTACTAGCTTATTGAAAAAATATAATGTAAATTGTTATTATAAACATGCCAGGTTTTGATTGGTTTTTAGTTATGTCTTTTATTTTAGTTAGATTGAAATATAATTACATCATTTTACTCTTCCCTTCCCTCCTATACTGCCCCACATACCTCCCCTTACTCCCCTTCAAACATTGAGCCATTTCTTTCCCGAGAGCCAGATGCTACCTTGCAGAATAGAATGTGTTGCCTCATTTTAGAAAACCTTTGAGTCTTAGTGAGATTTTCTCCTAGATGTAAAGTTTGCATCACCAGAAACCATTACACAAGTTGTTCTTAAGCAATGTCACTTTTCATTATTTTAAATTAGTATTGATACCTTGAAATTCTGGCTCATATAAGTTTATTATCTATAATGAGAAATTTGAAGAAATCTATAATAAACTTTCATGTAATTTGATTTTGTTCTTTCAATAAATCTACAAATACTTATTGAATACCTCACAGTTTCTAGGGACTGATGTAATTGATAAGGACAGAAAAATCAATGAAATTAGCAACACTTTATTCTCTTTGAACTCATTTTGTGTGGACTAAAAGATATTATCTCAATGAGTAGAATAATAAGAATGTTCAGGTAATTTTTAATGCTATAAAAAGATGTTAATATAATAGTTATGAATGGAAAATATTATTATTTTGTCATTAATTTGTATAAATAACCACTATAACTATGCAAATTTTAGTAACAACAAAATGATAAAAAGAAAGAAGTCATCTTTATATTTAATTTATACAGAATAGATTGTTCACCCTGAAATTATGTATGTTGTATTCTCTTTGCTGTAACTGTAGATGTAAGCTCTATTGAATTTGGGTCTAGGCAGATATCTATATTCATAGTGCTTTTAATAGGAAAGGATAATTCATTATGTCTGGTGTTCACAAAAAAAAAGATGACAGAGTCATGCCTTTAAAAAAGGGTAATTTTTTGAACAATTAAAATACTGCAGTCACAAGTAAAGGAATATCATGGATAGCAAAGTGCCATAGGCAGTGAGAGGAAAGACTGCTATATCTATAAGGCTTTCAGAGACAATGGTCCCACTGACACTCTAAGTCTAAATTCCAAAGACATAAGATAATAAATTTCTACTGTGGTGAAACACCATATTGAGTTATTTTATTAAAGACATCCTAGGAAATTAATACATTTTGGGAACATAAGAGAAAATGTGTAAAAAAGTAAAAGTACATCAACTAAATTATTCATCATCATGGAGCCCTCATCTAGTACCTGTTGGAAACAGAAGCAAACACCAATAACTAAACACTGAGTCTAACTAGAATCCAGATGCAGAGAGAGGGGACAAGACCAGGTTTGAGAAACACACAAAGAAATCTGACCTGAACAAGGAGGACCTAATAGCCCCCCAGACTGATAGCTGGGAATCCAGCATGGGACTGTGTTAGACCCCCAGAATATAGGTATCAGCTAGAAGGACTGAGAAGTCTGGGGGACCTCAGGCAGTAGAAACAGGATCTATTCCTGGTGCATAAAAGGACCTTGTGGACACATACCCCATGGAGGGATACCCCCTTAAACTAGAGACAGGAGAGAAGTCCTATCCCTACTTCAAATGACTTGACAGATTTATATGAACCAATCTGGATAACATAGCTCTACAAGTGTAATGGGGTGAGAGATGGGAGGGGAAGGTAGCCAGGGTGCATGTCACAGGGGAAAGAGGGTAAGAGGGAGGGATGGAGGGAGGAAGGAAAGGAAGGAGAGAGGGAGGGAAGAAGGGAGAGGAAACTGGGATACACATGTAAAAATTTTAAATTATATTATTAATAATAAAAAGGAAAAGGAAAAAAAAGGAAAATACATTGAAGATAAACTAGCAAATAAAGAGGGAAGCCAGTGTAGAAACACTTAGAAAGGGAGTTCAGTAGCTGAGACCAAACGCATAAGCAACTCTATTAATAATCAAAAAGCTGTAGAGAGCAGCATAGTTCCACGCCTTAAAGTGGCGCCTTACACCTTCCTGCTGGTGAATGCTCTCTGGCTAAACAAGCCCTTAATTGTTTAAGTCTGTTCAGCCTGCTGCTTCCGCATTAGAGTAGCCTATCTGCAGAGTCCACGTGGCTCACTGGGGTTGGTTAGCTCAAGGGTATTTAAGCCTGTGCAAGGGTCCCTGCTCTCTCTCTCTCTCGCTCTCGCTCTCGCTCTCGCTCTCGCTCTCGCTCTCGCTCTCGCTCTCGCTCTCGCTCTCGCTCTTGCTCTGTCTTGCTCTCTCTCTCTCACTTGCTCTCTCTCACAGGCCAGAAGCAACATGTTTAAAGGATCCTGATTAAAACTGCAAGAAGATCTACCCAGAGTCACGTCTTCCTTGCTGGCAAGGGCAGGTGCATACAGATGGCAGCCCGTACCAGGAATTTTTCAGATCAGAACTTTTTGCAGTCAGGGCAGCGCTGGAAAGTTCCCAAGGTAAGTTGGGCCTAAATTTAAGGCCCTCCGTAAAGAGGCAATAAGGTCTCTGGTAAGAAGTGATGAAGTTCTGGGTTTGTACTAAATTAAGCCCCTTGGTAAAGAGGCAATGAGGTCTCAGGTAAGGAGCTATACAGTCCCAGGTAAGTTGGGACTGAGTTAAAGACCGTGGAAAAATGCGACAATAAAGTCTCAGGCATTGAGCGAGAGGTTGTAACAAACCGAAAGTAAAATTTTTAAGATGGGGACTTCTCCGTCTCATCCAATTTTCTGGCTCTTCAGGAGCTACTTTGCCAAAGAAACTTAAAATAAAGAAAAGCACACTAGAAAGATTCCTGAGGGGATGTGATGCCATTGCACCTTGGTTTGCAGTTTCTGGAGACATCAAGGTAGCATGCTGGGCTGAGGAAGAATTGCAAGCCCTCATAAAAGGAGTTCAGAAACAATCCACTAAGGGGCAGAGGGGGAACCTAGAGGAGAAATAGCTCTGTGGGGAGGGGAGGGACCCTCTTGGAACAATGCCTTTGGGCCTTCTCCTGATCAGAGTGAGGAAGGGCAGGCCAAGGTACAGGGCTTTCCTTTTGCCCTGAGGTCTGTAAAGCCTTACCAAATGACTTAAGTCTTGAACAAGTAAATCAGATTGCCATAAAAGCATAGAAGCCATTACTAAGTAAGGGAGAGGTGAGTGGTAACCTCACTAAGATACTACAAGACCCCATGAAACCATTTTCAGATTTTATGGCCTGTTTGGTAGAGGCTGCAGAGAAAGATTTTGGCATTACAGCAGCCATAGTTGTGGCTATCTCTTTTGCAGTTGTGGGTTCAGTCACAGCTGCCGTGGCTATGAGCACATCAACCAAGTGAGGCTCACACACCACCTATGTTGACCTACACCAAGTCCTCTACATAGATGTTATGGCTATTACTTTGTGTTTTTGGGGGGAGGGCTAATAACAGTGGGTGCAGATGTTTCTTTGACTCTTTCTTCTAATCATGAAACTCTTTTTCTTCCTATTAGGTTGCCTCTTTCAGCCACGATATGAGGATATGAAGATAGAAAAAAGAGAGAGCCACTATTCCAGGCTTGGATTTCAAAGTCCACCAAGAGTGACACTCTTCCTCCAACAAGCAACATCTCCTACTCATTTCAACTAGTGTCACATTCTGGTGACAAAGCATGCAAATCTTCAAAACAACACTTTAAATTCATACATCATTTTGCTTTCTTAAATGAGAAGTTCTGTGCTGCGTACCACATAGATTAAAATATTATTTTAATGATTTTCATTATTTAAAATATTAAATTTATTTATCACTCCCCCCTCTCTGCAATTGGACTCCAGGAGTTCGGCTAAGTGTTTAGCTGTTTTGAACAGCTACTAGAAGAATGTTCTAGGATGGCATATAAGTTAGTTATCAATCTCATTATCAGGGAAGGACATTTAAGGTAGCCTCTCCACCATTGCTCAGATTATTAGTTGGGGTCATTCTTGTAGGTCTCTGGACATTTCTCTAGAGTCAGTTTTCTCTTCAGACCTGTAATGGCTCCCTCAATTATGGTATCTGTTTTCTTGCTCTCATCTGTTTGTCCCCTGATTCAATCTTCCTGGTACCACATGTTCTCCTTTGCTCCACTTATCTTTCTCCTAACTCCCTCTCCACTCACTGCCCCCACACCCACTCCCAATATTCTCATGATATCTTGTTCCTTTCCTCTTCTGTGGGGAAACTTGTATGAATCTCTTAGATTCCCCCTTGTATCCTAGTTTCTTTGGCAGTGTGAATTGTAGGCTGGTGATACTTTGCTCTATGTCTAAAATCCATACCATGATCCTCTTTTTGTGTCTTAAATTTCCACCGTTTGACTGCGAATTTTAAGATAACATTGTTATTTTCCTCTGAGTAGTATTCCACATCTTCTTTATCTATATTTCAGTTGAGGGGCATTAGATTGCTTCCAGGTTATTGATATTACAAACAATGCTGCTATGAACATAGTTTAACAAATGTCTTTGTTGCATGGATGTGGATCATTTGAGTATGTGCCTAAGAATGGAATTGCCTGGTTATGTGGTTGATTGATTCCCAATATCCTGAGGAACCACCATACTAATCTCCAAAATGGCATTACAAGTTTGCACTCTCACGAGAAGTAGAGGAATGTTCCTTTTCTCTACATCCTCCCTGGCATAAATTGTCATTGGTGTTTCTAATTTTAGCTACTCTGACAGAAGAAAGATTGTGTATCTCAGAGTTGTTTTGATTTGCATTTCTCTGATGGCTAAGGTTGTTAAGAACTTTCTTACAGTATTTCAGCCATATTGGATTCCTTTATTGAGAATTATCTATTTAGTTCAAGACCAGGCTACAGAAACCCACAGAGACAACTGACCTGAACAAGCGGGAGCTCATGGATCCCCAGAATGATAGCTGGGAAACCATCACAAGACCGACCCAGAGCCCCTGAACTGGTATTTCAATTAGAAGCCCTGGGCAGTCTAAGGGAAAGTGGAACCATAATGTATACCTTGTGCACAAAAGGACTTTGGGAGCACATTCCCCATGGAGGGATACTTCCTTAACCTAGAGACAGGAGGGAGGGCCTAGATCCTACTCCAAATGACTTGACAGATTTTGATGATCCCTGCTGGAAGGCATCACCCTTCCTGTAGAGTACATGGGGAATGGGATGGGAAGGGGAGTAGAGGAGCAAGGGATGGTGGGAGGAAGAGGAAACTGGGATTCATATGTAAAATAAAAAATAACAAATATAAAAATTAGTGAATTTAACATGCTTACTAATATTAATTACCTGAAAGTAGTAGTATGAGAATAAAGGAAGATATATTCCTTCTTTCTTCCCATTAATCTATTTATGTTGATAAAAATAACCATATTACATCCTACATAGATCATGCATCCCCTTATCAAACACCCTTACTAAATAATTGTGAGGGGTATTCAATTGACACTATTGGTATAACAGCCTCAAACCCTGCAGAGATCATTAAATATAAAACTTCAAGAACAAAGAAATAACTGTTCCATCACTTTTACAGAAATGAAAACTGTTTCAATGTTTTCCTATTCAATGTGCATTTAGAGGCATATATTTTCTTTTAAATTCCCATTTGAAAACATTAAAAAATCAGTAATACAATACATATTATAATATGATTTATTTAAGCATAGCACTAGAGAATATTTTCAACAGTCAAAAGTTTAATTTACATTTACATTTTAACTAATGTTGAATATATTTCAAGTAACTAAAATTAGTCACAAATCTGAGTTCCTCTATTATATTATCTTGTTCACACATCTCACCCTATGAACCAATACAAAAATATTCAACCAACATAGTCTAATTTTTTAAAAATCAATTCACTCACTCAATTTGAGTTTGTAGCCATGTCATTGGAATTGGAGCAACCTGCAAACTTATTGTGTTTCTTTCCAAATCTATATTCATAAGCAGTTTCCCTATTTATAGATAGGGGCTTGCGCAAGTCCTTAAGAAGTAGGCCACCAGGAGCAAAAGGAAAGGGTCACAGGTTAAGAGAACTTACTATCCTGCAAAGGGCTCAATTTGGTTTTTTTATGCCCACATCCAACAGCTCACAACTGCTTGTGACTCTAGGTCCAGGGAGATTCAGCATCTGTAGCCTCTGGAGGAACATGAACATGAGGACACACACCTATGCACATACATAAAATTTTTAAAAATAAAAATAATATCAAAAAGTAGCAGGCTACTGAGTCAAGGCCAAGCCCAGTTTGTGGGAATAGAGATAAGCCACTCAGACTGGAACAAGTACAAAGCTTCAGCATGACTGAAACATGCTTTCTGTTTAGAATTACTTTCCCTCTGCTTTCTGCCTGGCAAGCTCGACTTAATGGCCCGTTCCTACACACCATTAGAGGAGCTGCTATACTATTCATTAATGTTAAACACCAATAAAATCAGCTTTGTTTGTCCTTAACCCCTGAATGGAATGATAGCATCTGTGCTATAGTAACACACTTTTGAAAATGGTATGAGTTTATGAAGAAGCAAAACAAACAAAGGAAAGTAAAAGCTAAAACAAAGAAGAGGAATAGAGAGGAAACACTTCATTTCCAATACTATTGGAATATTGATAAAAATAACTGGGAAAAGCATTCCAATTCATTTCAAACACCATTTAACATTTCCCTTCATTCTAGACCCTCTGAGGTCTTTTCATTCATAATGAAACTCTGACATAAAATCCTGCATAAAATCAAAAATCAAATGGTCCTTGACATTACTGACCACCATGGAAAAAAGTCAGTCTTTATTCAACTAATATCTTGATTCTTTAAATCCAGGTAAGTGAATTAAATATTTCAATAAAGGTTTGGATTGCTATAAAGTAATTCAAATAGACAGCTTTACATTGACTCACTAACCAGTTAGAGTATCTGAAAACAGTATTACAGAATTAAAATCAATCTTTTAATTATTGCTAGAATGATAATATCATACAGTATATGTAGTATTTTGTCCTCTTTTTTTCTGAAAGAAAGTACAAAATTCATTTTTGGAGGTAGAATAATCCCTGTTGCAACATGCCTTTTGAATCTGTCTGAATAAAAATGTAACAGGATAATTTTCATAAGATCTGTGATAAGGTATAAATGAACCATCATCTCAAATATTATGGGGGTGAATGATAGAATTATATGACCAAAATGCCCCAAACAAGATGACTTCTAGAAGTTGTTATGTTATAACAACAAAAGTATAGAAATCTTAGAAAATAGTTCCATTACCGAGAAAAAAATATGCATTATGTCTCTGATCCCGTATTGTTTGACTATTTTATGATATTTGTGACCCTGAGAGACTCAACTGTTTGTCAGGACATAGGCTGAAACACTGCTTTCAAGTATAAGTTGTTGAGAGACTTTTGTTGTCATGTAACTGAGGGCTCTACTTACAAATTCCTTCTGATGCACACTGGCTTTGTGAAGTAACAATATGAGTTACTGCAAGCACATCTAAAACATAATAAGTCAAAAGAAAATCTCCCAAATCAGAAAGTATGTCTTGTGTTCTACAGAAAGTATAAACATTTATGTAGAACTTACAAAAGGGAAAATTGTATTATTTTACTTTTACTATTTTAGCTGCTATTTCTTAAGATTTATGGTAAATAATTTAAGATTAACATTTACAAAAATAGGCAAACATATATATGAACAAAGAAAAAGCAAATAAAATATAACACAGATGAATGAAAGAATATTTACATATTACAATGTAAGTACTCAGATGCAAAAAAAATTGATGAATTACATGGTTGCTTAGGGAAGCTGGGCAATTAGCTTGGAAGAATAATTTGTCTAATTTACATATATTTGCACCTTGAGTTTAAGTGAGTCTAAACACTAAAATGGAAAACAATTAGCATGCTGAATTTGCATTGACTGTCAATATTTACTCTAAAAAACAAATTAAGTTACATTTTACACCAAGAAATTCCATCACCTGCTTAATACCAAGCTCTCTTACAACTTGCCTGAGCTCTTATTTTACTGGATTAGGAGAATCCACCCAACACTAACTGAGAAGAGATAGTCTAGTCTGAGTGCTATTTAAAGTACTATAAGCACTATAATCATCAGAGAGAGGGGGAGAGAGGGGGTGGAAGGGAGGGAGGGAGGGTGGGAGAAGAAGGGAGGGAGAGGGAAGGAGAGAGAGAGAGGGAGAGAGGAGACAGAGAGAGACTTATTATTGTAATGAAGTCCAAAATCAAGGTCTCAAAAGACCTCGCATCTTGGCATCTTGTGAACTTGCACTTTAAAATATCTTGCTCCTTAGCCCTTTATACTTAAGGGCACATGTTGGGTATATGAGGGTTCATTGAGCATGAGCATTTTCCTAAAGAATCAACACATTGACTATTATGCTTCTATATAATATTTTCAGAGAATCCAACCTTTTTGACCAAACAGGCCAGAAAGTGTTACTTGTTTGTTTGTCAAGTATCCCATTGTCCTCACTTTAAAAAAAAAATGTTAAAATCTTCACCTTCTAATCTTCTTCATCTTAAAGCATTAGCCAGTCTAAGATAAATAGCTGTAATCAACAGAGAACTTTGAAAATACAATTTTTCTCCTGTCAGTATTTTTAAATAGTGATAAAACTAGTTTTTCCTGTTTTTCATCTGCGTAATTATGAATGTGGCAATCATTTCACTGCAACATTTATCATATGTCCCAAATAAATATTCTTTTCACTATATCTTCATACAAAATTTCCCAGTTGAAGTTTGTAACTCTCCATTTATAACACTTTCACTGAAATATATTTATCTACCCCTCCCCAAAGTCACTGTTCTGAGGTAAAGTAAGAATGATTTATCAGTAAAGAAAGTTTTTACTTTGGCAAAGAATATGTTGACTTGCCTTATGTAAATTAAACATATCATTGTCAGAAAAACATTCTCCAAAACCATATTGCATACAAATAAGCAGAAACTATTTAATTTTAGATGATACACTGCCAAAATGTTACCTGAAAATAGTAAATACAGTATAAATAATTTTTTTCTGTGAATTTTCTACTCATGAAAGACTATTTTAATTTCATATACAGGTTTCAGTTGTTTAGTCAGCAAATAAAAATAATTGAATTGATATATCACATTCATCAATATATCTCAATAGTTACCAAGATTTTATACAAATATTTTCCAGGTTCTCTGCTTAAAATTTAATTTCCTTTTAAATGAAATATAGTGTTTTATTTAAAAGCTATGGAGAAAATCAGGATTTGGAACCTATTTGAAGACTAGTTATGGAGAATAGTAGGTATAATGTTTGTCTAGTATGCATAAGTCCTGGGATTGATCTTTAGTACAAGATAAAATTAGATTTCAGGATGTACTGCTATAGGCTATCTCTCTGGAGACAGAGCCAAGAGACTTGAGATTTCAGTCCACCCTTCCTCACATAACAAATTTAGGCCAGATTAGACTATATGAGTGCCTGACTTTGAGAAAAAAAATATACATTGGAATTGTGTTGCATATCAGAAGCTAATAAATTTCATTTAATAGAAAGGACAAATAGGAAATGTGTACATGTGAAAATATAAAGTGATTACTTTCATTCTTTTTTAAGTTAACTTGCAAACTAAGAGAACATTTTAATTAACACATGTTGACAATACATTATACTCATGACATTTTAACATTCATGATTTCTAAAATGTACCTTGAATGACATGATATCCACCCTCTTTGCTTGAGCAAGTAAATTCCCCTGTCACAATGGGAAAATGTACATACTTATTTTCCAGTTAATGCTTAAGGATTTTTCTACGGTATAATTTCAATTTCTATTTAAATGTAAGCTAATGGAGAGGAAGAAGTATGATTGAGGAAAAGTAATGGTAATGACAACAGCACGTGAAATTATAAAGACGTGAGAGTAATAGCTTTTTCTACCTCAATAAGAAACTTCACTCTACATTCGTGGAAACTGTGGAAAATTCTGTAAGATAATACCTCTCAATTCAAGCAGTAAGAGAAAATTTAATTTTAATAGCCATAGTTTAAAAGATGATACTTGGTGGAAACAATAAGCAAGACTATACCTTAGAGAGACCACTAATTTTTCCAGTGCTAGTGTTTTGGGGAGCCTAAACCAGAGCTTAGGCAATTCTGGGAGGCATGTATTAGACCTGAGCACCTACCACTACTTCAAGTTCTATGTTAGAGATGTTGGTAAGGCAGAAAAAATAAGTTCAGTTTGGTTCTGCCTGACAGAGAAGGCAGGTAGTAGAGAAGGCTTTCTCCACACTTTGAGGACAGCTACAATATTAAACAAATGAAAAATAAAGGTCAGGAGCTCAGACAGATGCAGTAGCCTAACAGTTTAGTTTGGTGAAGGTGGGGTCTGACCTGTGGAACTAGGACTGCAGGTCACCAGCATGCCGTGTATCAATACCACACAGGCATAGTCCAAGTGAAAGTCCAATATAGATGGTGTAGCAGAGACCAGGGGCCATGATTCTTTGCTATGAAAGCCTGGATGTAAAAATGTATGGATAAAGGGGCTTAGTGCATGACTCACTGTTTCTCGTTGCTGATTCTGTGATACATGTTCTTTCTCCCACCCCTTTTTCTCTTAAACTTTCTTTTGTTTTATTCTGGGGAAGGGGGCAGAGGGATGGACAGGATTGGGAGGCATGGTATAGAAGACACAAAGAATAAATAAAGTTTAAAAATGTAGTAAGTTCAGTGAATGGATTCTTAAGTAATTTTATATGGTGCATTAAAGAACACTAATTTCTGATTTAATTATGAAAACTAAATAATAGCTTAGAGGATAAAATTCCCTTTATTTGTTTCTTCCTTCTTTTTAATTTCTCTTCAAAATTTCTACACAACCATTGAGGAGTGAATTGTTGAAAAATATTGTAGTAAACAATGACAGCCCCAGGCTGGGAAGTAAAATATTTTTCAGTACCTTCTGTCGACTCAAAATAGAGACCCTGCCCTAAGAGAATACTATGAAAATAGCCTATGCTGAGTAGAATACGAGTGAACTGTGCCCATGAGCACAGTCTCAAACTGCTTTGAATGAGAGATCCAAGAAGAAGGAAACTGCAACACAGTTATAAACAGGAAACAAATATTATTATCAACATGTTCTGTGACTATGCTAGTCTGGCGTTGCATTGTCTGGCTAAGATCAAGGAAATCGTATGACCAATGGAGAGCAGGTATGCTATGGTATTCTTGTGGACAAGAATAGTCAAGTTCTGTTTTTTGTCATCCTAAAGATAGTTTTAAATAACACAGCCCACAGTATACCTTAATAGTCCCGAGAATGCCATGCCAGTCACAAAAGTTAGAATCCACTAAGAGACAGCAGCCCTTTGTATGAGGCTTGCTTCATGGACTATTTCTTTGGCTGCTATAGCACCTTTTAACTTCCCATGACTAAAACTTGTAAAGTTTCAGAGTGACCAAATGTAGAAGCAAAAATGGAGTGATTTAGTATGAAAATGAAACATGTGAACTCTAATATCTTCTTGCTTTTATAAATGGATTCTCAGTTTTAGGTTAATGATTTTAAAATCACCAAGGACATCTTATAAATTGACTTTTTTTTTTTCTCCTTCAACATCTTCCTTTGGATGAAAATGACACATGGGTCATGATAATTTTACTCTTTTCATGCTTCATTTAACTTTGAGAAGAACTCGTTATTCCCAGTATTTAATAAATTCCGTGTCTATTTCATTTAACATTTGTACAATTACAAAAGGAAACACCACTGAACTTTTATTTGCATAATCCTCTGGGATGTTGGGATATTTTCTTGCTGTTCTGTGAATATTTCTTAAAAGAAATATTTCTATTAACTTTATCTACCATTGTATTTTATGAGTTATTCAATTCTGTAACACTTTATGGAAATATAGCCCTGTGAATTGGGTGAATAATAGAAATTACTCACAGAATGTACATATCCAGTGATCAGGAAATATGATCCTACATTGGCATTAATTTGTTTCATGTTCAGACAGGATCAGAACAGTGTATTAATATTATCATCAATATTAATATTGAGCATCATAAAAAAACCTTATCATCAATAAAACCTTTAAACATAAAGTCATATTTTACTTTATTTGAAGATCCATTGAGGCATACTCAGAGTAGTAGAGGCTTCTTAAAATGTGAATTCTTTTCTTACATTTGATTTCAGTAAAACATTTTTTAAATATGATTCAATTACAATAACATTCTCAAAACACAAATGATAATAATATTTTATATTTAATATTATATCACTCAGTGTTCTTATTACATTCAATTCTGTGTGATATTCTACATGAAAATATGTATTACTGCACATGTATATAAGGGTGAAATATGTGTGTGGCAGTTTTTATTATAACATCACATAAATATCTAATGTAATATGAAAACAAAGACTATTAATCTTTTTGTTTAATTTTAAGAATATTATAAATTTAATTTGATTCAATTAAGAGATCTAAAGAGAAGATTCAGTGACATCCAGTACCACACTAAATTTGGTGTAATATGCTTAGAACCAAACAACTCATTGCTAAAAAAAATGATAATGTATTTTCTAAAATTTTGATGGAAATGATTCTCTATCACTCCCTTTTCCCTTCCTTCTTTCCTGTCATCCCTATTTTATTCTTTCTTTCCTTCCCTTCTTTTTCTTTTCTAATTTTTTTTGCTCTTTGGTTTGAAAAAGATATCAGCATGATAAATTGATTGTGAAGTATTTTGTTAGTGTTCAACAGCATATCTCATTTAATGAATGAATTCTGTCCAGATAAATTCCTATTTTCAAAACTCACTGATAAATATTTTCCTAATTGTTTGAGATTCAATTTTAATTGCATTTCTCCTTCCCTTTCTGCCCTCTAAAGCTTTCCATGTATCTATGCCCATTTTCTTTCTATTTTGTGGCCTCTTTATAATTGTTATTGCATACATATAAGTTTTCCACATACATATATGTATACACACACTGTGGGTGTGTGTATGCGTGAGCGAGTACGTGTGTGTGTGTGTGTGTGCGTGTGTGTGTGTGCGTATGTGTGTATATACTTCTATTCATCCTTCTATATATCTTCTCAGAAACATCTGCTTGGCACTAGTTGAGCAATATGTGTTCTCACCCCTAGGTAGAAAGAATACTTCCATTTCAAACTTTACTTAGATGGTGAGAATTAATTTCTCTGTCTCTCTTTTTTTCAGATTTATTTATTTAGTTGTTTGTTTGTTTATTGGGTATCCAGTGTTACAGGCCAGAAGACAGTGCCTGTTCTCATTAGAGAAGGTTGTGAACAATCACATGGTTCCTGGTATTTGAACACGGGGTCTCTGGAAGATCAGCTAGTGTTGTCAACCTCTAGAGTGGCCACCTCTCTAGCCCACTTTAAAGATTTGTTTATTTTCTTCTTCCTCTTCTTATTATTATTATGTGCATAGTGTTCTGTCTCCATGTATACTTGTGTGCTAGAAATGGACAGCATATCTCATTATAGATATTTATGAGCCACCAGTTGTTAACTCTGGACCTTTGGAAGAACAGCTAGTACTCTTAACCTCTAACCATGTCTTCAGTCCCCCAGGAATTCTTTGTGTAGTATTAATGCCACATGCCCACTCCATATGAAAGAATTTTTTTATCTTTTTTAAAATTGTATGACTTGATTTAGTTAATGCTTTGCCTGCTTATGTCTGTCCATGTCTTGTATCCCCAGAGAATAGACGAATGTGTCATTTTCCTTCAGCCTGGAGTTGTAGGCAATTGTGTGCTGCCATGTGAGTTTGGTGTATACAATCCAGTCCTCTGCAATAACAGCAAGTGCTCTTGGCAGCTAAGTTATCTCTTGAGACTCTATGAAATTCTTTTATAATCACATAATTAAAGTAATTGTACTGTCAAATAGACAGTGTTGTATCAACTCAACACAAACTGCAATCTTTTGAGACGAGGGGACCTAAACTGAGAAAATGCCTCCAAATGATTGAACTATATTCAGGTAAGCTTGTCCTCATTTTCTTAATGTGTGGATTGATGGTAAAGGATGAAGCCCATGGTGTGTGGAGACAATGCTGGGTCAGAGATACTGAGATCTATAAGTAAGCAGACAGAACTTGAGTGAGACATGCAGCATGGATCAGTAAACAACACTCCTCCATGGCCTCTTCATCAGCTCCTGCCTCCAGATTCCTCCCCTATTTGTATTCCTTTCTTAACTACCCTTAGTGATGGATAGTTATATGAGGAAAAATGTGAAAAAAAGCATTTTTTTCCTCAACTTTTGTTAATGGTATTTTATCATAGCAATAGGAACAATAACTAAGAACAATAACTAAGATACATTTGAAAATGTATATAACATTTTCAAAAGTTATATACATAGATTAGGAACACCTATGAAGTTACATGGACAGACTGTTCTTACAATTCCTTTAAAAGAATAAAAATATTGTCTGGTCAGGATATGTCAAAACAGATCATAATTTTCAAAAGAGTTTTATATGTTACTTTACTTCTAATGATACTAGATGAAATGCTAATAGGACAACTACTAATTTGAGACATCCATCATCCAAGTGTTGTTTTGAAATACATATTGGCATTATATATACATTTATAATCAAGATTCAGTTTTACCTTAGATTGTATCAAGAAAAATCACACAAGTAAATATACCATTCCTCAATTAGTTTTTGTCGATATATTCAAGAAAACACATGTCCAAGCACCTGAAGTTAATTTTACTTCATTTAATATTTTTAGATTATTGTTCTTACTATGAAAATGAGCAGCTTAAAACACCTATGAACATAATAGAATAATAGTTTTAATATGAATTTATATAAACTTTGCTGACACAACCATTTTCTGTGAATATTTTTTAAATTTATGTTAATCACTTCTAAGAAACAAAGGCTATTAGACACTAAAATATCCAGGAGTATGGATTTGAAGCAAAACCTAAGCCTTTGACAGAAGACAAAAAATAATTAAAAACATGCCTCTTGTCGTTTGAATATTTTTCATGCATCAGTAAAAATCTTTTTAACAAAGTAATGGGACAAAGTATAATTAGAAAATGGCAGTCAATTACTCCTGGAAGTATTTCTATTTATCTCCATTAAAACATTGCTAAGCTTTAAGACAAATGTTATGTGAGTGTGCATTTGTCAGATAAGGATTCTGAATAAATAGTGCTCTTAAGATTAGCATAAATTGACTAAGGGAATTTTTAGCATATAAAATAAGTCAAGAAAGAGGGAATAAAAGAAGAAAGAAAAGAAACTCCAGTGAACTCATACACAGATGTAAAATTTATGTCTGTTATCTTGTTCACTGAAAAATATAAACACAAACTTGATCTTTTCTGTTTTTTTCTTTTTCGTTTTTCTGATACAAGTCATCCTTATGCCCATGTAATGTACTCATATATGATGATATTACATTACTTTACACCATAATTTCTGAAAGAGTTAAAGGAATTTTTAAGGAGCAATGATCACTCTAGTTCAAGCATTTTTATTTTTTCAAATTATCTGTACAACACTGTGTACAGCATAAGCACAATTGTTTAATGCTGCCTAGTATTTACAATTTACTAGCCAAACTTGCCAATGGAAGTAAGACTTACAACCTCCTGCTGGCCTTTCATCTGTACCTGTCTTTTGTTAGAAAGGACATATTCAATATTTTGTTCTAGTTCAGAGGACTCAGTGTATATCTTTGCTGATAAATGCAACCCTCTGTTTGATCCTCTTACTTTTAAGTTTTCTCTTACAATTTAAACCTGATTCTTTCCATTCACTAATAATTGGCTACAATTTGATGATTTTATTTAGTTACATATGCTTTTTCAACTCATTTATTTTTTCCATGTATGTAATATGTAATCTGTGGGTTTGTTATTTTAAGTTGCTATTGATGATTCAGTCGTGCTTCTCCCCTTTCACAGAAAATACCTTGTTTAAAATATGTTAGTTCACATATTTTTCATACTTAATGTCTAAAGATAAAAAAAAATATATATTTGTGCAGCCAAGGTCTCTGCCACTACTCAAGGCCAATAAATTTCAAGGTACTTTAAATTCTTGTTCTCCTCTGGTGGATCCATAGCAATGATGTCTCTAAAGACACATAAGCTACTGATTAAGAATTTCTTAAAATTCTTCTTTTTGGTGTTTTGCTTGTTTGTTTGTTTTTGTTTTTTGTTTTTTTTCATCCTGTTCTCCTCCCTCTTTTCTTCTTCCTTCCTTCCTTCCTTCCCTCCTTTCCTTTCTTCCTGACTTCTTCCTTGCTTGTTTCCTTCCTCCTTTCCTCTTGCTTCTCTCATTTCCATTTCTGAGAAAATGCATTGTTTAACTAAGACTGGGCTTGAACTCACTATATCACAAAGGAAATATTTGAGCATTGCCCTTCTTAACATTGTTTCCAGAGATCTTGGATTTGAAGCTTACGCTGCCAATCTTGGCTATGGGCTCTGTGTATACTAGGAAAACAATACAGCAACTGTATTTGTGTTCTCTCTTTATGATTTACATGATTTGATTGGACATTCCAATGCTATTGTAAACATTGCTGACAAACAGACATTATTTTTTCATAATTTTATCTATAGGGCAAATTTCATTATTAATGGTGTGCATTAAAGAGCAAAATTGAACATCAATCTTTTTTCTAAAAACATAAGTGTCTTAAATAAAATTCAAACATATTGTCAATATGGGAAACAACCTCTAGAAAATTAGAAGACTCTTAAAAATTTCCAGATGTGTCTTATCTAAATAGTATGATTTTTGTCTATAAGTTGATGGGGTTGTAAACAAGCTATAGAATAAAATATTTTAGTGGGAAGCTAAGAAAAATAAACAGTGAATATAGGCATCTGACAGGAAGTATCTTTCCCTTGTGAAGCTAGACTTCAAGGTAACACATGAAAAGGGGAGGCAGACGTGTGTGTGTGTGTGTGTGTGTGTGTGTGTGTGTGTGTGTTTGTGTGTGTGTGTGTTAGCTCAGACACTGAAGCAAGGCACATGTTAGGAAGGAGACTTGGCTAAATATTGTACAAGACAAAGCAGATAAAAAATAAGGAGCCATCCCTGAGGAATCCTGGGAATTTCTTTAGTGCAGAGTTTCTCTTTAAACCAATAATGTCTCTTTCTATGAAACTATCTCTTTCCTTGCTCTTCTTCTCTCTCCTTCCAACAACTCAATCTTTCTGATCCCTCATGTTCTCCTACCCCCTACATTTCTCCTCTTCCTTCCCCCTTTTTCTCTCCTCTACATCCAACCACCTCCCAATTTACTTCCTCTTCTCAGGACTGCAAGTGTGTCTCTCTTAGGGTCATCCTTGCAGATTGTCAACTGGTTATCATTTCCTCTATGCCTAATATCTCCTTATGAGTACATACAATGATCATTTTTCTGTGTCTGAGTCGCCTCACTCAGGATGGTTTCTTCTAGTTCCATCTATTTGCTTCCAAATTTCAGGATGCCATTGTGTTTTTTACCATTGAATAGTACTCCACTGTGTAGATGTACCACATTTTCTTTATCCATCCTTTGGTTGAGGGGTATCAAGTTTACTTACAGGTTATGCCTATTACAAATAATGCTGCTATGAACATAGTTGAAAAGATTTCCTTTTATTACGAGTGTGCATTCTTTAGACAGATACTTAAGAGAAGAGAAGAGTAGAATTGCTTCGTCTTGAGGTACACTGATTCTCATTTTTCTGAGAACCCCGCATACAGATTTCCAAAATACCTGTACAAGTTTGAATTCCCACCATCAGTGGAGTGCTCCTGTTCTCCAAATCATCTCCAGCATAAGATTCACCAGTGTGTATGATTTTAGCTATTCTTACAGGAATAAGATAGTATCTTAGAGTTGTTTATATTTACATTTCCCTGATAGCTAAAGATGCCATAAGGATGACCCAAACTAAGAATCTGAGTAATAGTAAAGAAGAAACCTTAAGTGCCCTTCCTCTACATTAAAATTGATGACAAACTTAAATGCCATCAAGAACCTTCATCCAGGAACTGAGGGAAACAGAAGTGGAAATTTACAGCTAAGCACTGAGCTGAACTCCTGGAATTTACTTGTAGAGAGGGAGCAGTGATGAGAAAAAAATGTCAAGACCATGCTGGGGAAACCCACAGTAACAGATGACATCAGTAAGTGGGAGCTCACAGACTCTATGTAGTTTGACAACTGGGGAACTTGTATAAGAAGAAGCCAGGCCCCCTGAATGTTGTCAGTTGGGAGACTTGGGCAATGTATGGAGCCTTTGACAATGGAAGCAGTATTTATCCCTAGTGCATTAACTGCCACTTTTGGAGACCATTCCCGATGAAGGAATACCTTACTCAACCCAGATACAGGGGGAGAACCTCATTCTTGTCCTAAAAGATGTGACAGACTTTGATGATTTCCCCATGGGAGGCCTCATCCTCACTGATAACTGGATGCAGGGTAGAATGGAGGGATCCTTGGAGAAGATGGAAGACAGGAGGGAGAGGAAATATGGATTGCTATGTAAAATAAGATTGTTCCAATGATTTATCTTTTTATCAACTTATTGTAATTTTGTGTCCATATGCCATTGATAAGTTCTGTTTCTTTGATAAGAAATTCATGTATTTAATAATGAATATCTACATGTATTTACATATAAAACAAGGATACATTTACACGAGTGTGTGTGTGTGTGTGTGTGTGTGTGTGTGTGTGTGTGTGTGTGCTATGTTGGTAGGTTTAAAACATTTAAGGAAAAGGGTTGTTTTGATTTGTGTTTCCCTGATGGTTAAAGATTTTGAGCACTTCTTAAGTGTCTTTCAGCCATTTTGGATTCCTCAGTTGAGAATTTTCTATTTAGCTCCATACTCCACTTTTAATTGGATTATTTGGTGTTTTTGGTAACTAGCTTCTTGAGTTCTTTTTATATTTTGGAAATCAGCCCTCTGTCAGATGTGGGGTTGGTGAATATCTTTTCCAATTCTGTGGGCTGCTATTTTGTCTTTTTGACTGTGTCCTTTTCCTTACAGAAGCTTTTGAATTTCAGGAAGTCCCATTTATTAATTGTTGATCTCATTGTATGTGCTACTGGTGTTATGTTCAGAAAGTGGTCTCCTGTACCAGTTCCTTCAAGGGGACCTCCCACTTTCTCGTCTAAGAGTTTCAGTGTGGCTGGATTTATGTTGAGGTCTTTGATCCATTTGGACTTAAGGAAAAGGTTGGATATTTGAGAAAAGATCAATTGGGAGGCTATACATAGGACATATATGTGAAAAATATGGCATATCTAAATATATATGAAACACACTTTAAACAAGATTTATTTGTGTCACTATAAATTATGAGTATATAGAACAATTTAGTATTAATTATTTGTATAACACTTAAATACTGAGGAAATTCTTTAATGCATTCTTCTATAATTACTTTAATTCTACTATTGCCCATCATGGTTGATAGCATGACAGTATTTAATCATTTAAGAAATTATTGAAATAGTATTCCTTATAAAAATTTATAAAACATCATTTTTTCTGAATAAATGGAAAGATGTTTAAATTTACAACACTCATGAAAAGTTAGGATTCATATAGCATGAGGATATATTGTAAGTGAAAGAACATTTTATACTAAACTTCAAATTCAATTAGGTTATAGTACTATAAAAGTAGGCATACAACTTTTACTGGTTATTGAGAAATTTACTCTCTGGCCATGTTAAATATAAATTTAAACATAGAAAACCATCCTGTAGTACAATGGGCACCTAATCCAGTATTCATTGGTAATAAATTATTTTCATAATTTTCACCTTGTCTAGACAGTTTCTCATCTAATGGAATGCACATATTTTAAACATTCTGAACAATTTCTAAGGAGACTTAAATTTCCTTTGTGGAATTTTATGATAAAGAAATTTATCAAAATATAAGAAAAGTGATTTACTTTGCTGGGCTTTTGTGTTTTACATATTTATGATATCTTAATTTAGAGGAAAGTTAATGAAATCTTCCTTCATATAAACATGAGGTGTGCTTTCTGTACTATAGAACATAGATTCTGTGATTTTGTCATGGAAAATATTTGTTCTGATGTTCAACTCAATGATTATGGTATACAAAACCCCATTTGAGTCGATTAAACCACATGCATATTCTGATGACCTCAGACAGTTTATCAATTTGCTTTTCTTGAGTTTGATTTTTATTCTTATCCTAGTATAAATCCTATTTGAGTCTCAGATAGACTGATTAAAAGCAAATAATTTATTCCTAACATTAATCCCCTGTTATAATCCTGAACCAGAGCAGTAATTCGAAAGCATACTTTTAGTATTCAGAAGCAATATAATGCAAAAAGCCATGCTTGAACATCACTGTTTTTACACTCATTAGCTATAACATTTTTATCACGTGACCTTTCATTCTTTAGCTGTACACACTTGGAAGCAGAATTAGTTATATACTTGCATCTTGGCAAAATAAAGATGACACATACTCATTGTTTTTTAAGATATAAATATCTATATAAAACTGTCCCTATATTGAGTACTCAATAGAACTCTGTTAATCTTATTGTGTGGTTTCAGGCTCAGAGCTTTTGTATCATTCGTATTTCAAACATTTGCCTTTAAATAGGATATTTTTCTCAATGTGTTCTGTGTAATTTCTGTTACTCTGACACTGCAATTTTAGTGTTTTTGGTGTTGTATATGCTAGGGCCACACTTACCAGCACCTTTTCATCTGAGTATTACTATATTTAGTCAATTACTATGTTATACATTTCCTTATTTCTGTGATTTTGCACTTAACTGTTTTATCACTAAGTTTTCACTATCTTAATTTTATGATTATTTTATCTCTCACATCAGCATTGTTTATGTATTGAGAGTTAATAAGGATCAGGATAAACAATTAGGCCAAATAGATGTACATTAAGGGAGAAATAACTCACAACATAGGCAGATGAATGCAGCAGGTTCCACCGGATCCTAAGCCTTCCAGCGTCCACCACCAAAGAGAGCAGCCCGACCCTTTCCCAGCCTTTTCCCCCAGATCACATCTGGCCCTGTCTCTGGCCCAATGGGCATGGCCTAAGCCACAGGTGCAGACAAGGTGAATATGTTGCTACAATTTTCCTTTTAGTCTAAAGAAAAGATTTGGGCTTCATACAAAGCTATATACAAAACAGTGAATAACAAGTGTGCTCTAAGAAAGGAAAATCGAGAACAAAACGACCTACATATCTAGTCCTAGGGTGAAGACATAACAGAGTTTACAATAGAGTTATCCTAAGCTAGAAAGCTTAAGCCTAGTACCTAATATATCTAACTAGGAAGAGAGAACAACAGTTGTGATAGTTTAATCTACAACCTCATCAAGACCAGAGAAGGAAAATAGCAATACCAGGGTAGACATGAAGTGTGAATGGGCAACTTCCAAAAGATGCCTTGAAGACAGAAACAGCAAGCTACCTGGACAGTCATCCAACGTCTCAGAGCAATGTTGGTACAACCAGTTTTGGCTTAGGCCAAGACTACCTGACAGACCACAACAAAAGCAGGGAGGAAGAAAAGCTTTCTTACCCTGACATGGCAAGTTTCAGCAGTCTTCTATTTGTCTCCTGCAAGCACATAGGACTGCATGTCCAATTCAGTGGTCAAGATAGGAGCAGTTCCTTGCCCAAGAGGCCATGGCCGAAGCGAGGGTGAACTCCAGAAGGAGCAACAACAGTGTCCAACATACTTTCGGGAATGTGCATGGTGCTATCAGGAGCAACAGTGTCTCATGTCAACAGAGTACTAACATTAAAACATTTAAATGCCATGTTCTGCAGGTCTATGAAGTGATTGGAGATTAAGCATCTATGTCTGACTAATCTCATAGGTAAAGGAAACACAGGTGAGGGTAATCTGTAATGCTCAGAAACTTAGCTAAAAACCTGATTAAAACTTACTTGAGTAAAGCAAGGATACACACCTAAACAATATAATTATGCACATGTAAATTCCTAAAGTAGAGGCAGAGTAAAAATGTCTATAGAAGAGGTAGCTCTAAAGGGCAGCAAGATAAATATCCCAAACTGTATCAATATACAAAATCTTTTGAACAAATAAAGTATAATAACAGTTCCTAACTAAGATAGGTGGGGCTAGGAGACTAGGAGGAGGAAAGAGGAAGTAGTTAGGAGGAGTCAGCATGGAGAGCCGAAAGAGATCAGATGTGGCCCGCCGATCTCTGGTAAGATGAGCCATATGAAAATCCTTAGATAAGTAGAAATGGGCTTAAATTTCTACCACATAAACAAAATAAAAAACTAAAAATACATGAAGAAATAGACACATCAAAAGAACATTCCATTAAAACACAAAAGAATATACCTTCTTCTCACCTCCACATGGAACCTTCTCTAAATCGACCACAAACTAGGAAACATAACAAACCTCAATAGATACAAAATAAAAATGGAATAATCCCTGTATATTATCAGATCACCATGATTTAATGTTGAAATTCAAGAACACGAATTGCAGAATCCCTAAAAACTCATTGAATCTAAACAAATCACAATTGCACCACCCAGGGTCAAGGAAGAAATAAAGAAAAAAATTAAACATTTCCTAGAATTCAACAAGAATGAGGACACAGCATACCCCAAATTATGAGACACTTTGAAAGCAGTGCTTCAATAAAAGATCATTGCACTAAGTGCCCATATGTAGAAAACAGAGGATAGTCACTTTAGAGAATTAACAGCACAATTGAAAGCCCTAAACTACAAGAAGCAACTTCACCCAAGAGGAGTCCATGCAAGGAAATAATAATTTGAGGGCCAATTCAATAAAGTAGAAACAAGAAAATGAATACAAAGAATCAATGTAACAAAAAGTTGTTTTTTTTTCCCAAACTAACCAGAAGCAGAGAGAGAGAACATGAAATCAACAAAATCTGAAATGAAAAGGTTGAAATAAAAATGGACATTGAGAAAATCCAGAGAATTTTTAGGTTATATTTTGAAAACCTTTACTCCACAAAATTTGAAAATTTAAGTAAAATGGACAAATTTCTGGATAGCTATCACTTACTAAATTAAATAAAGAACAGATAAGCAACTTAAATAGACCTATTATCTTTAATGAAATAGAAGCAGTCAGCAAAAGCCTCCCAACCAAAAGAATCCTATGGCCAAATGGCTTCAGTTCAGAATTCTACAAGAAATTCAAAGAAGAGCTAATACCAGTACTCCTCAAATTGTTCCATACAATAGAAACAAAAGGTTCATTACCAAACTCTTTTTAAAAGGTTACAAATACTTTGGTACTCAAGCCACACAAAGACACAACTAAGAAAGAGAACAACAGACCAATATCCTTCATGAACATTGATGCAAAAATACTCAATAAAATACTGGCAAATCTAATCCAAGAAATCAGAGAAATCATCCACCATATGCAAGTGGGCTTCATCCCAGGGATGCAGGGATGGTTCAACCTATGAAAGTCTGTCAATGTGATCTATTATATAAAAAAAAACTGAAAAAAAAACACATATGATTGGAGATGTCATTCTATAAATACGTTTGTTGTACCGTTTAATGAATGAAGAACTGCTTTACTGAGGAGTTTGTTAGACACACTATGGCCTATAGGCTGAAGATAAACCTTTACAGAAGAACGTCAGATGACTGATATCTCTATCATTTCTAGAGTTTATGTATTATTCTTTTATGATCTTGGATGAAGTTGAAGACAGATAGTTATGGTTATAGATGTCCTCAGTTAGGATTAAAGATACATTACAAGTAGGACTTTAGACTCACAAACATATGATAGATGATAAAATATTTTCTTTAAATCTTGCTAAATGTTAATGGACTAAACATTGTCAACTGTGGTTCTTATTTGATAACTGTTTATTATATATTTTACTATGTTAAAGTATAAAACCTTTTTATTTTAGGCAGAAAGGAGGAGATAATCAGAAATATTATTCTGTAAATATGTTTCTCTTATTGGTTAATGAATAAAACACTGTTGGCCAATAGGAAAGCAAAATAGGCAGGACTAAGAGACAAGTGGAATTCAGGAATAGGTAGTAGGAGATTCAAAATGTAGGACCAGAGAGAAAAATACTGGATCCTTTCTCTGGTAAGACAAGACCACATGAATATACTTAGATTAATAGAAATAGGTTAATATTTAAGACAGAGCTAGCCGATGAGAAACATTAGTAAGTAGCCACAGTATTACATCTAATACAGCCCCTCTGTGTGTTTATTGGGGTTGGTATGGCATTGGGACCAGTCCAACAGGAAAACAAGCTCGTAACACACATGATCTTCTTACTAGATGCTGAAAAAGCCTTTGGCAAAATCCAAAAGCCTTACATGATAAATATTTTAGAGAGACCAGGGATAACAGGAACATACCTAAACATAATAAAATCAATATACAGTAAACAAACAGCCAATATAAAACTGAATGTAGAAAAGCTCTAAAATTTGGAATAAGACAGGGCTGCCCACTCTCTTCATATCTCTTCAATATTGTACTAGAAGTTCTAGCTAAAGCAATAAGACAAAAAAAAGTAGATGAAGGGGATATAAGTTAGACAGGAAGAAGTCAAACTGTTACTATTTGCAGATGATACATTATTTACATGAGTGACCCCAGAAACTCTACAAGAGAACTCCTACAGCTGATAAACACCTTCAGCAAACTAGCATGCACAAAAAAATCAGTAGCTCTAATATATACAGATGATATAGGTGCTTATAAGGAAAACAGAGAAACATCATTCTTTACAATAGCCATAAACAACATAAAGTATCTTGTGGTAATGCTTACCAAACAAGAAAAAACCTATATAGCAAGAACAATGTTTCTATGAAGAAATGCATTAAAGAAGATAAAATAGAAAGATATTCCATGTTCTTAATAAGTAGGAGAAACATAGAAATAAGACTATTTATCCAAAAGCAATCTACAGATTTAATGCAATCCCCATCAAAATTCTAGCACAATTTTTCACTGACCTTGACAGGATAATTCTCAAATTTATACGGAAAAACAAAAGAACAAGTATTGCCAAAACAACCATATATAATAAAAGAACTTCAGGAGGTCTTACAATTCCAGACTTCAAACTCTACTATAGAGCTATAGTCCTGAAAACAGCATGATATTGGCACAAAAATAGACAGGTATAATTATGGAATCAAATTCAATATCCTGATATTAACAAACACACCAATGAACACCTGATTTTTAATAAAACAGCTAAAATTATACAGTGGAAGGAGGAAACATCTTCAACAAATGGTACTGGCACAACAGGATGATGGTGTGTAGAAGACACATGACTTCACCATGCACAAAACTTGAGTACAAATGTTCAAAAATTCAACATAAATCCCACAGACGGGGAAAAGGTCTTCAATAACCCCACATCTTAGTGGGCTGATCTTCAAAATATACAAAGAATGCAAGAAACTAGTCACCAAAACACCAAATAACCCTATTAAAAAGTGGGGTACAAAACTGAATACAGAATTCTCAATAGAAGAATCCAAAATGGCTGAAAAACACTTAAGAAGGTGCTCAACATCCTTAGCCATCACAGAAATGCAAATCAAAACAATTCTGAGATACAATCTTTCTCCTGTCAGAGTAGCTAAAATTAGAAACACCAATGACATTTTATGCTGGAGAGGATGTAGAGAAAGAGGAACACTTTTCTACTGCTGGTGGGAGTGCAAACTTGTAGAGCCATTTTGGAGATTAGTATGGCGGTTCCTCAGGAAAATGGGAATCAGTTTATCACAGGACCTGTCAATTCCACTCTTAGGCATATACCCAAGTGATTCACATCCATGCAACAAAGACATCTGTTCAAAAAGTTCATGACAGCATTATTTGTAATAGCAACAACCTGGAATCAACCTAGACGCCCCTCAACTGAAGAATAGATATGGAAGATGTGGTACATTTATACAATGGAATAACACTTAACAGAATAAATCAATGGAATCTTAAAATTCATAGGCAAATGGATGGAAATAGAAGAGACCATCTGATATGAGGTTACCCAGTTACAAAAGTGGAACATGGCATGTACCCACTTATATATGGATTTTATACATTGAGCAAAGGATTAGATAACAGCTCCAGTTCATATTCTCAGTGAGCAGAGAGACAGGTGAAAAGGAAGGGGAGGAGAGGAGAACATGTGGGACTAGGAAGATTGAGTCTGGGGACAAATAGATGAGAGTGAAAAAGAGATACCATAATGGAGGGAGCCGTTATAGGTTAAGAGAAAACTAACTCCAGAGAAATGTCCAGGGACCTACAAGAGTGACCCAAGCTAACAATCTCAGGAACAATGAAAAGGCTAACTTAAGTGCCCTTCTCTGATAATGAGATTGATAACTAACATATGCTTATATGCTATCATAGAGACCTCATCTAGTAGCTGATGGAAACAGAAGCAGATACACATGACTGAACACTGAGCTGAATTCTTGGAATCCAGTTGCTGATAGGAAGGAGTGAGGAGCAAAGTAGTCAAGACCAGGCTACAGAGGCCCACAAAGACAGTTGACCTGAATAAGGGGAGCTCATGGACCAACAGACTGGTAGCTAGGAAACTGGCATGTGTCCTACTCAGGCCCCCTGAATGTGGGTCTCAGTTAGAAGGCCTGAGCAGTCTAAGCTACATTGGAACTAGGATGTATCCCTGCTGCAAGAAATGATCTTGGGAGCATATTCCCCTTGGAGGGATACTCCCTTTGCCTAGAGACACAAGGGAGGGCCTATACCCTTTTCCAAAGCATTTGACAGATTTTGATGATCCCTCCTGGAAAATATCACTCTCCCTGTGTTGTGTGTATGGGGTGATGGGATGGGAGTGTTGGTCTGGGGGCATGGGAGGGAGGGAGGGAGAAATAACTGCGATGAATATATAAAATAAAAAAACATAATTAAAATAGAAAAAAAGAAAGAGCAAGGAACATTGGGTTGGAGATTGGCTTCTTTATGGTGTCTCTGTTTATAAAACTTCTAGTCCAATCTAAGTGTGTAATATTAAAGAAAATTGCTTCACAATTTATCTGTTAATATTTTTGTTTTAGAAGGACATATTAGTTCTTATATGCAAATTAAAGAAGTTTCATCTTCTTTCATAATTATAATTCATTTAATAATCTTGTCTAATGGCATTGAGTTATGCATCTATATTATTTTTATTAATTTTTGTCATGTTTTACTGGGTTGTTTTAGTATTTAACATACTCAGAATAAAGTGGATTGTAATATATGGTGGTTTACCTCTTATGATAATTATATATAAAAGTTTTTGAATTTTTTCTTACAGAAAAAATATTAACTTGATAAAAGAGAATCTTAACATGCCCACCATGGGAAAAATGCCATGAAAGTGCAATGGTGATAGATGCCAACGTGAGTCAGGGCAGTTGAAAGGGTAAACAAAGACTGGAAGATGAGAACAGTAGAAAGACAGAAGAAAGCACTTGGAGAATGTACCAAACAATCAGGAAATAAATATTGTAAAATTCTGTATGTTGAGGATTATTTGATAACCATATAATCACAGCAATCAACAGATATCTAAGTGAAAAAAATTGCGAAATAAAAATGTGACCTTGTACATGCCAAGAGAAAATAAACATGATGAGGATTAGATATATATATATATATATATATATATATATATATATATATATATGATATAAATCTTATTTTAAAATTAGTCATTTGGAACTAAAATATAATGTGACCCAAAATCTATGCATAAATTCTGTTTTGGATGGAGATTATTTTTAGTGACTTTTTTCTGAAAGTCAAAAGTTTAGTAATGTGGGTGAATGCATATGAGTACATTCCCCTGTCGATTATAAAAGCCACCTGTTTTCAACATCAAGACTAAAAAATTATTGAATGTCAAAATTACCCATGATGACTGTCAAAACTAAGACAGCTCACCAACCAGATAAAAAGCACAAATTATAGCCTTTTTGCAATCAACTGTTATGATTCATGTCCAAATTCTTGATTAGGTGAATCTGCTAGTACCTAGATACTTTATTTTGCTTTTATTTAGAAGGTATATTAACATAAAACTATACTACTCAATGTTAGGGTGTAGACTGAAGTATAATTTTTCTAACTATGAAATTCTTAACAAGAATTTCCGTTTATTTACCTTTGCTTTTATAGTAGACAACTGAAATTCAGTCCAGTAAAATATTTTCTCACTTGCAGTTATGTAGATATTACCCATATATTTTAGGTCTTGTTAGGTTTATAGCTATTTGAGGTCAAGTAAGTTTAAAGTGACGGTTCAACAAAGAAAAGACTGTTTTGTAAAAGTTCATGATTATATTCAACATTTGGTAGTTCTACTTTCGTTAGAGTTCACATAAAGACAAGTCATAGACCCTCTGTTCTTAGTGATTAAACTTTCTCTCTCCTCAAAAACAAATGTCTTAATTAACTCTCCGATACATCTATTTTCTTATCCAGAAACTCAAATTATGTGAATACACTGAAATGAAATGCATTGAATCAAACCAAATTGAAAATTTAGAAATTGTCAATTAGTTGCTTCTAAACTTATCAATACCTTGAGAACAATATGCTTTACTATAATCATTTATTAAACAAATGTTTTATATCCATGGAATTTAGAAATAATTTTTATATTTCATCATTTCCATTAGCTAATTTCCAAAATATCTCTATGGGATAGTCACTTTTAGTATCAACATGCACATATTTAGTAAACAATTCTATAAAAAATTAAATGTATATTCTATCTTAAGATATTTTTAATTCAAATACATAAAAATTGAAAAGTTGTATCATGTACATTTAGGGGATGAAAAAATGAAAACTTCCATGGTGTTTAATGACATCCTGTGTTTTTGTTTGTTTGATTGACTGTCTCTTCATCTAGCCTTTATATTTAACTAATTTCTTTATAATCCTTTATATTCAACTAATTCTTCTACATAGAGTCTATGAATTTTCAACACTCCCTATAAGTCAGTGCATGAAAATGTTTACTACTTCACTCCCTTGGAATAGTTACTTACTTTCAAGTTCACTACTAAATGTAACTATAGTGAATACATTGCTTTTGTGTATCTTCTGTGGTCACTAAAGTAACATGTTGGTAAAGAAAAGTTCTTGTGATCTATTTGCTCTATAAAGAAAGAATATTATAGAATCTGAAAGACAAACTTTGCATTCAGGCATATTATCTGCTATCACATCCTTAGCCAGAATTGCCTTGCCTGCCTGCCTCTAAAGCACAATTTCTAACACAGGCCTGTGAACATTTTTGTATTTATGAAAGCTATTTTAGTAGGATAAAATATAGACAAAAATATTTAGGTAGTTGACAGAAGATGTAAAACAAAAGACACTGTACTTCTCTGTGGTTAAGTAATAAGTAAACCAAAATATAAATTTTGAACCCTTAAGAGTATCTGAAAAGGCACAAAGAAAAGAAAATACTTATTAGGAAAAAAATACATTCGGAAAATAGACTACGTAGCTACAGAAATGTTTTCAACATATTTGTGATCACAGACCTTTAAGAATATAACCTCACATTGTACTTTCAAGCTTGCAAGAGAAGAAAGTTAATTTCTTAGGTGACATAAATTAATATAATTAGTAACCTAGTGGAAATGAAAAAAGGCATAAATTCAAATAAGTGAAACCATATTCCAGATAAATATAATTTTTAAAAGACTGCATTAGTGAAGGGGAAAAAAGATGTTTTCTCAGAGTTTACATACATAACTTGATCAGAATTTAGTACAAATTAAACTTGTTTATTCTAATATTTTGAGTCCGTTTATAATGGTGGTGTATGGAAGATTAACCACTTGACCAGAAGATTAAATTCCACATGAAGGGGTAAATTATGAATATGAGGTTGACACAAAATATAATCTGGGAAAAGAATATTTGAATAATTACATCTGAAGTTCTCATAATATATTACACCTATGTATCAAGAACTGAGTTTAAGAACATAATTGAAAAACATGACCTAAGACATCCAGAATTATAGAAAGAAATATGTCTGAAATTTTACTGATGCTATAATATCTACTCCTAAGAATGTTGGTTACTGAGAGAAATTTTTGAAATTGTGAGACTAAGGGTTAAAGATGAATTGTACCTTCGTTAGACAGGTCTGCTGAGAATAAAATGTTTGAACTGACCATAAATACTTTCTTCCTGAGCTTTCAAGGGTATACTCTTTTCAGAAAAATACTAATTTTCCTACCATTTTCAATATGGTTCCTTAATATTTTATATTTCTCTTAGGAAATAATCAATATTCCTTCTCAATTCTCAAAACAAAATATAATGTGTGTGTATAGGTGTGAAGGCACATTTGTTTGCATGATTTTATCTCTTCATGTATTATGGCACATGTGTGCAAATAAGATGACAAGCCTAGGTAGCTGTCATTGCCTTACACATTAATGAGCTGTTCACTACTATATCCATAGGCCAGATGGACTGTGAGATTCTTCCTCCCTCTCCAGTTTAACCATAGGAACACTAAGAACAAAATATGGTTTTCCATGAGTTCTCCCATTTGCCTGACATATGCTCTACTCACTGAGCCATCTCCCTCAGACAAAATCTTGAATGTTATCTGTAAGAATTTTAACTGATCAATTCTTATATAATGTCATATGTCAGAAATATGGCATAAGACAGAGTTGTGCACATAGTCTCACTAAAACTCAATTTTGTTTTCCATATATGGTTAATTGGAAAGAATTTGGAGACACCCCACTTCCTTCAACTTTACATTTATAAATTTTAAATATTTAATAGGGTGGGAAAGTGCAACTTGCCTGCCCAATATTAATACAAACTAATTCAAGTGTTGTTTATATACTGTCTCACATTCATTTTAATTTATATTTGTCTCATTCTCTTTTCTATATTAGCATATGCATATAGAAACATTAATTTAGTGTACATATTTTTCTACATAATAAATTGGTATTTCCTAGAATTGCATATCAACTTCAATCACTAATAAAAAATTTTACCAATTTTCAGTCCTGCAGTTTTTTTGAAAGTGTCTTCTGGTTGGATATGATTGGTCATGTAGTGCTTTTGCTTGGTACATGCCACTTTATTTATGACCAGACTCTGAGGCCTGTGCTAGCACACAAGGCAGCATTAATAAGGCATGTGTAACAGCAACATATTTGTTTTCATAGGCTACAATCAATTTATCTTGAAAGCTCGGTTCATATAAGGATGAATAACTCTGGAGATAAAAGATCTATCCTATTAGCAATGAAAAACACCTTCAGACAGTTACAAATATAGACCCAAATATGCTTGTTGGTATTCAATGACTCCCTACAGCACATGCTGGTTTTGCTTTAAGTGTGCTGCATAGAATATAAGTGTGTGTGTGTGTGCGTGTGTGTGTTTGTGTGTGTGTGTGTGTGTGTGTGTGTGTGTGTGTGTGTGTGTGTGTGTCTGTCTGTCTGTCTGTCTGTCTGTGTCTGTGTATGTGTTAAAGTGACAATCAGGTACTGCTAGAAACCAGAGCAAGAACAGTTAAGCTAAATCATGTAGTCTCATGTTTGGTTTGAGCGACTATATGAGACAAGAACCATACAGATCAAAATGTGCAATAGTTGTCCATTCATAGTTGTTCAAAATGATGTGCAAATTGTATTCAAATGAAGCAATCATGCTTAGAATAGATTAAGTAGGATGGCAGCTTTCAGGGAGCTATAAATATATTTTTGTTCATTTGCACAGATCAAATGCAATCTTTAACAATTTTGATATGATGTTTTGAGCAATTCAGTAGAATTATTACAGTTCTAATAGGGATGTGTAGATCTGTATGTCAATTTAACATAATATTTTCTTTCCAATCTTAATGTTTTCTATATGAAAAATATGTGGAAAGAGACATGCATTAGCAGAATAGGCATTCCACCACATTTCTGCAGTTACTCCACATCATGTGAAGGAGGTGATATAAAGACTGTACCCGAGCCTCTGAATTAAAAATAGGAGATTTTCACCACCCTAACTACTCTAGACAATAAACTGTTGCTGATATTATTGTGTTTTGTTATGTTTTTCCCTTAAATATGTTCACAGTATCTATTCTTTATTTGTAACATAACTTATCTGAAATTAGAAAAACATGTTAAATTATACGTTAAACAAAGAAAGTACAGACCTAAAATGAACATATGGCATAATAAATGTACTTTAATCTTTAATTCAGAGATGTTTTTCCTCCTCTTACCAGTTTATGTATTTTTTTTCTGGGAGTAATGTTGATAAACTTAAAGACTAATAATTAAAATTACCAACAACACATATAATAAGAATTCTTTTTTAACTTTCCTAGTACCTCTCATCGTCATAATTACAGAGTCCAAAATATGACTACTGGTCTATTCCAGTAAATTGAGGCTCCCTCCTGTGTCTTCCTTAAATTTTATTTCATGATTCAGAAAGTTTCTCCAAATTTAACTGCAGTTCACTTAATCAAATGGCAATACTATTTGGATGTATCTTGTTGTGAGATCATTTTTCCTGGGAAGTTATTACAAATATTTACTGATCACAGAGAGGGCACAGAAAAAGACAAACTCTATCATAGTCTAGTTAGGGGAGCAGGGAGTTCAAGGACTTTACTTGTCAGAGATTGGATGACTCAGTGACAGCTACTGCATCAAAACATCCATTTGGCATACATGTTGACGTATGAAAGTGACATGTTTAAGATTCTTTGTCCAGCTTTCACTAACCTTAAAAATGTTCATAACAAATTAGTAGTATAAGCACTTTTGTGAACAATGTTCTGAGTTGATGCTTTTAACATTATGGTAAGTAAAAAGTTTTCAAATTTAGAACATTGAGAGTCATCTAATCTGTTCCTTGGTGCTCAAGAAAATGTTTGTTAGACTTTTGATTGATATATCTATAACTGAAATGGCATTTTAATAAATATCTATCCACAAAGTGTACTCTTATTATGGGACTGCTTATCTCTTTTATACACTGGTAGCATGTCCACAGCAATGGTTGTGAGTTCTCTGAGTGCTATGCAGACTCTTATTCTCCATCCAGAATGAATTCTGTTAAAAAATTAACTATGGAACTATATGTATTATTCTCAGCTCAAAATATGTATGTGCAAATAACATTAAAAGATGAAACAAATTGTGTTTATCTACTTACAAATATATACATCTTTACTCACATATATGTAATAAAAATTAAGGAAAATAAGTGATTAATTTGAAAGACACAAACTTGGCACTGTGGGAGGGTTTGGCAGGAGGAATAGGAGGGGAGGCAATGCAATTAATATATAACCTCAATAAAATAGTTGAAATATATCAGAAGAAACAAAACATAGTATTTTAACAATAAATATTTATGTATCACTATTTGTTACACTAGGATGTATTAAGTAATTAGTTCAATATCTCTGGTTGAAGAAATTTCTGAATTTAGAAGCCAAGTCACAACTTGAGCTTTAAATTTCATTTAAGTTATATTTGTGGAAGAATAACTAAGCTCATCCACATAATTGTAAGTCCTCTTCTACTCACTTGTTATTAACTTCTGCCACATCAGAGCAACCCATTTAATACTGTGGGGTAATACATGGCAGAGTAAAGAACAGTCAAAATTTCTATAATTTTAATTCTATTTTACAACATCTTGACCAAAATGTATGGTATCCCTTTGGTTAAAGCAGTTGCATACAGATTAAATTAGAAGACTGTAATTTTAGAATGAATTGTGAGTAACAAGGGCCAGAAATCACAATCTTACTCCTTAGAAATTTTCTACTCACAAATAAAGAAAACTTCAATAGAATTATGAATGTTCTTTCTCTTAACTTTAAACAATCAGTATTAAGGAATAACCACAGCAGTAATCAACGTAAAACGAGTCCCCTAGATTTTACTTATTAATGTAAAAGTATATTAACAGCAATAAATCAAATAAGTCTATAAAACATGATTATAGACTTTGACAATAATATCTTTTGATTGCCTGCTTGCTTAGTTTTACATATTTATTCATTTAAACAATACAGAAAAAATTACAAGTCGCATTAGTGATTATTAGTAAAGTTCTATTTCATATGGAATTACTACTTGCTGGGATAAAAGCAAAGGGATTTTATCTGGTAAGTTATTTTTTTTTCTGTGGCTGAAAATTTTCATTTCAATGATCCTACTGTCTACATTAATTAGGACTGGGGCTTCTTTCATTCATTAGAAATCTTTTGTTAGTTTCTTAGGTAATCAAAACTTCACTTTGTTTGATAACATTTTGTTACTTTTTCAACACTCTGAAATTATGTTTGTCTGCCACCACATTTCAGATGAACCTTATCAATAATGCCTCCTGCATCAACTATTTTGATACCTTTAAATATTTTGCCTGAGGTTGACAGAGCCATTGATTACTACTATTTGGATGTGACCCTTCTTTGACCACTATACAATTTATCAAGCATGCTGATGAGCATGCTGTTTGAAATGGTGCTAAGAGGTCTTGGTAAAATACAGATTTATTAGATTTTTTTCTTTCTCTTTATCTAAGAAGCCTGTCATCCTGTCACACTGTATGAGAAATGATTTCAAGTTGGCTGCATTTGAGACAGAAAGAACAAACACATTGCCACTTACCATTCAGCACAAAAGCTTGAGCCATGCTTTATGCTGAATGTAGTGAAATGATTGCTGACACCAACCATTTTCACTGCATGCAATTTAATTATTCTTTTTACTTAGTCTTTGAGATTGAAAGAAGAATCCTTTACCCAACAAAGTGAATTATTCAGTGCCCAAAGCAAAATGTGGTAGTCATAAATTCCTTCTCCGTTATAACTTCTCTTTCAATATAGTGGCCACATATATGATTTCACTATGTTTTAAATAACTCTTATTTAATTTCTTGTTTGACAGCCATAGCTGACAGATGAGGACATTCCAGGAAACATTCAAGGACTGTTGCCCTTGGATGAAGATGATAAATAAACAGATAACTAGTAGCTTATGTTCTTTGACTGTGTTTCAAATGGGTATAATAAATACAGCCACATCTTTGGGTTTGCAAGACAAACATTTAAACACTGCTTAGTAAATTCAAATGAGGTAACACACTTACTGTTTATAAAGACAAAGAATATATAGCAAACATAATTGTTTTAGATTGCTACAACATCATCCAAATTAGATGCATCTATAGCTTATGGAATACAACACAGTTGTACCAACACTTGATTTAATTGTTAAAATAAACTTGTTTTAAAATGTATTAAAGATATGTGATTTGCAAGTAGAGACAGTTTTAGGCTAAAACATTGTTCTTAGCTAATATTTACTTTTGAAAACACATATGGATATTTATTTTCTCAAAATAAAATATGAAAGATAACATTGCATTCTACCTGATATAATACAAAAGAATCATGCCACTTTGTTAAATAAAACAATAAAATTTTTATGATTTTAATATAGACCTTGAATGGGTAATGAAATTAATATTATTTTAATATCTATGAAACTAAAGCACACATGTACTCCAGTCCAAAAAAAAAAAAAAAAAGAAAGAAAAGAAAAGAAAAGAAAGAAATGGAAAAAATTGAAGAATTCACAAGAGGAATTCTGGCATGAGAATATTTGTGAGCCACCATATACCAATAAAAGCAATCTTTAATCACTGTCTGTGCCTTTAAGTATTGTATCTATGGTTTCTTAAATGCTTTCAAATATTTACTCCTTTTTGAATTTGTATTTTTTGCATATTTTATGTTTGCGAATATGTGAATCTGTAATGTGGTTGATACAGTAGGTTGATACAGTAAGTGACATTTCATTGATGGATGCTCATTTTTCCCTCCTCCAGCAGGTATTACCTGAAAATAGTTCTTGCTGAGGAGTGGCACTACTGGTTTATATCCCCTTTCACTGGGTGAGGTTTTATGTGACTTAAACTTGGGGTCTTGTATGAGTTGTCACAGTTCTGGAGAATTTATGTGTGCCAATCTTGATTTTTTTCCCCTAGTAGATATAGTTTCTATGAAGTCAGCTATTCTTTCTATGTTTCAGAGTTCTGCCTCCTCAGTCATGGTTTAAGACATCACATTGAAGATCAAGTGTTCAGAAGTCATTCTGTCTCTACATATAACCTAGCTATGAGTCTCTGTGTTAATCACATTCTCACATAAGGAGTTTCTCTATTGAAGGTAAAGTGATATACCATTAATATTCATTTTGTTGCTAAAGTATTATAATAATAGTAGGTTTTCTGCTAGGGCACATGATCTACTAGTCCCAGGTTCTTAGACAGTTTTGCAGTATTTGGTATACTTTTAATTTCAGGCAATCAAACTAAATCCTTTCAAAATGTTGTTTACCCCCATACTATTTGTGTTTCTATTGAACAAGTGTATCTTGCAGGAATATTACTGTTGCGTGTCATAGGGTTTATAGCTTGGTGATATTGATGATGGATGATTACTCTCCTCCTCTAGTAGAGCAAAGTATCTTCCTGCCCAGTGAATGCTAGTCAGTCAGAATAAAGTTTCCCACTGGGGCAAAATTCCGATATTCTTTCAGAGAATATCCTCAGTGACCTACTTCTACCCACCATATTCTATTTCCTACTTTTTGTACTTGCACTAGAATGCTAAAGTTTGTGGATCCATCAAAAGATCAATTCACTGATTAAGACATAGCCCAAAACACCATTCACATCTTCTAACTGGTTCTAAAATCTGCGGAAGAAGTTTTCAATATATGATGCATTTCAAGTTCTCTTTTGCTTACAAATTGTCCTAGTAATTATGTTTTATATCTTGTAAAGATGAACAGCTATGACATCTATTGTTTTTGTTTGTTATTTTTTTATTGTCTTAGTTGTTGTCATTCTTTTTTTTTTCCTTCCATGCAATTTTACGGTATAAACTTTCCTTTTTAATTTTTTTATTTTTATATTAATTGTTTTTATTTTATATATTGATCCCAGTTCCCTCTCCATCCCTCTTAATTATGAAATGTTGGATAATTATGAGCATTTCCTATTGGCTATGTCTGTCTTATATATTAACCCATTTCTATAATCTAAGTATTTCCATGTGATCCTTGCTTACCAGGAATGCTGGACCTGCATCTCTTTTGCCTGCTACATCTCTGCAGAGAAGAGAGTGATTTCCTGTTACACCATGATTATATTCTGATTTTGCCCAGGCCTGTCACTTCCTGCCTGTCTATACAGACATACAGACCTCTATTGTTAACTAGTGGCCATATCTGCCATGCTACATCACTTCCTGCCTGGCCAATCAGTGTTTTACTCATCATCCAATAAGACAAACATATATACAGGAGATCATTCCCCATCATCTCCTCTTTTCTTTCTCAATAAAAAGAAGGGTTTTAATTTTAACATAGTAAATTTACATATAACAAAACAGTTTTTAAGCAAGAATTACAATTACAATATTTAGTACATTAACATTATCAAGAATTAAAGAAAATATTCTATCTTCGATCCTATCTTTGTGATTCTAAAGCCTTATATGTAACTTATTTTTAATACTAAGGAAAACTATAAATATAACTACCTGTCTTCAACTCCATCAAAGACAATACAAGGATAATATATAAACTCTAGAATTGACAGAGTCATTCGCTACCTGGACAGTGAACCAAAATTATTCTTTAATGTTGGGGCATCCACCTTCAGCCCATAGGCCATAGTGTTTCTGACAGACTTCTCATGAAGCAGGAAATTTTAAACATCTGCCTGTATTTGCAGTTTGTCAGTCATTTCCCTCTGTGTCACGCATAATGTCTGGCAGACTCCCCCATGAGGCATGAACTCTTCAGGACTGTCCATCTTGCTTTGCTAGTTCAGCAGTAACTTTCCTGTGGGCCCTGAATGTCTAGTTAATACAGCAATAGTCAAACTGTCTAGGCAAGGTTTGCAGTCACTCTTTAGCAGTTTCTTACCCTAATGGCTAGTCTTGCTATTTCAAAAGCAAACTACATAACAAGTTTCTTTGATAGCCATCTTCTTATCATATGTAATTGGTTTTGCCAGGGACAGTTGTGTCTCATAGTCATAAAAAACCCTAAGCCATTTTAAATGCCATTTTCTGAAGATCTTTGTAAGGTCTGAAGACTATCAATCTCAAATATATCTCTGTATATCTAGAAATATTAACTAACAAGCTGCTACGAAGAAACCTTTCTTATCTCTTTTCTTTTCTTTCTAATATCACTTTTTAAGCCTTTGTAATGTTTTAAGTGGAATCTCTTAGTATCCACGTTACAGGTGGCATTTCATTACAAGCAGTTTCCCGCCGGCCTAGTCCCAAAGCCCCCTCAGTCCCAAAATAACACAGAGAGACTTTGGATTCATCACTAAACTGTTGCCCAGTTACTAGAATTTCTTATAGCCTGACTCTGTCTTAAATATTAACCCTTTTCAATCAATCTAATTATTTCCACTTGGTCTTTGCTTACCAGGAATGCTGAACCTGTATTTCATTTCCTTGCTATATCTCTGCAGAGAAGAGCAAACTTTCCTTTATAATTTAACATGAGAAAGAAAAAAGGGATTGAACAATGAATAGTTACAAGAGTATAAGAGCAATCTTCTCAGACTTACTTTCATATACCATTAAATCACTCTCCAGTCATGAAATTGGCTGTGTTGGGCTTTATTATCATTGTCACCAAAAAGGTTTCTAGAAAGAACAGTGAAGAGACCTGGGTTTCACCTACAGATAGCAAGAATCATCTCCAAGTTTATTTACCTAATTTTAACACAAACAAAGACATTTGTCAGCAAGTATCTTTTGTTGCTATCCAGCAATTGCAAATAAAGAACATATTACACTATTATTGTTGTTCAGGAGAGAAAAAGAATGGAACCAAATGGATGCATTTATTCAGGTAGTTTTTTGCTTGGTAAATATCCAATACTACATTTTCCCCCAAGGGTAATATTTCTGGACTTGTTTGTTAATATTCCTACTGCTGATGCAGCATTTAGACAAAGCAATTTTTGAAAATAAACATTCAGAGACCCTACACAGCATTTAGTGGTAATGGAATCTTGTTAATACATTAACAGCTTTATTGACTGTGAACATAAAATTTCATCACTCCATGTTGCTCCATCTAATCTAAACTTAGAAGCCACATAAATGGGTTCACAGCCATTGCTTTAACACTCCTGACATACTGATAAGGATGTGGATATATAAGGCTTGAAATATATGAATACAAATTACACATTACATAGTGATATCTTTCTTCTTTTGTCATCATTACTTTTTAAGACTCCACACTGCATAAAATAATATTATGATATAGTACACAGAGACAGCCAGCATCACTCCAAAAGCTTATGGAGTGACAAGCACCTTGTAAAAAGGTAAGTAACAAATGAATCTTAGTTATAGCTGGAGGAGGCACAACATAGAGAGAGCACTGGAGGAACCAGGCTTCATAAACATGTGAGCCTATTTTCTTCAATGGAAGAAAAAGGACCAATGTGTGGTCACCCAGATGGTTTGTCTGAATGTTGTTTGAAAACTTGGTGATGTTTTTATTAATATGTGTAGTCAGCCTTCCTAAATTTAACCTGTCCTTATGGAAAATGTCTCATGTATACTGCAACCTCCACCAATAGAAACTACCTATGCTTATTAAATTTCTTCCTCCTTCATCCATTGCCTGGAACATTGTTTATCAGCCAATAATCTCATTTTTTATTGTAAAGGTCACAGGTGCTTTTCTACTTTGCTAGGGAGTTTTTATGGAGCTATGCCTAAAGCTTTGTTATGAAAATTTTCATGGTATAACCTTTTCCCAAAGATTTTTTCCTACTTAAAGTTATAAGAAGAATAAAACAGGAGATCAAAATCTGGAAGTATCACCCCAATGCCTGCAAAGGTGGTATAGTCTGGAGATTTATTCTTCACATTGGGCAGATAATTTTCCTGCAGGCCATGAAGGATTCAGGGTCCCTGACATATAACTAAATAACATTTCATATAAGCTTTTAATTTTGCATTTATTATATTGCTGTATAAGATTTTGATGTGTAAATATATAAATACCTAGTGTTATTATTCAGGCATCTGAACTGGTCTGTCTTGGGGTTCTGACAAGATATTTTCTTAGCTGCAGCCACTAAGAGTACCACTTGTGCATATTCACTGTTCCCTTTAAAAAGGTCCTGCTCATCTTCCATCTCCTTTTCTCTTTTTTATCTTCCTCTCTCTGTCCCCTTCTTTTTTCTCTTTCCCCCTCTTTTCTCTTTTCTCTCTGTTGCTTCTCCTGTCTCGAGAGGAAGGTCCCCCCCACTTCCCCTTTTTATGATCTCTTATCCCCCCAAAAAAAAACACTGCATTAACCCTTTCTCTTGGCATCTTTCTATCCAGATCTGCTTTTCTTAATTACAACACAAAGTGTAGATAAAACAAATATGAAAAACAAAATATCAACGAGTCAATTAGCAAAACTAGGGTTCCTGATGAGATGATCAACAGCAGCCTAGCAGTTGAAGTTTGTGAACAAATTCACAGAGTCAATAAAAGTGTTATATGCTAAATGTAGCCCACAGATCCTCCCATAAATTTATCATGGCAGTATTTTAAGTTACTTGATCAAAAATGAGTTTCATTATGTGAATATGAAACTAACTAGCCACAATGGAGGCTGAGCTGAGTTAATAAATGTTTATAATATGGAAAACAATTATTATCCAAACATAGAACATATTTTACAAACTGGATAGAACTTAAGTCAAAAACCTGTAATAATTTCTTTATTAAAACAAATTTTATTTCTTCCTTAAACTTTTATTTTACATATTGATCCCAGTTTTCACTCCCTCCCTCCCTCCCTTCCTGCTTCTTTCCCTCTCTTCCACCTTCCCATGCCCACGCACCCTTCTATTCTTCCCTCTGCACTCCACATGTAGTGTGATGCCTTTCAGGAGGGGTCATCTAAATCTGTCAAATCATTTGGAATAGGGACTAGGTCCTTTCTCCTGCCTCTAGGCTAAGGGAGTATTACTCCATGAGGGATGAGCCCCCAAAGTCCTTTCCTTCACCAGGGATCCATCCTTGTTCCACTGTCAGAGGTCCCTTAGACTACCCAGGCCTTCTGAGACCCATGTTCAAAGGTCTGAGTAGTCCAATGCTGGATTCCCTTAAACTCATTACAGGTAATTTTTTCATTATCATATGGTTTCCATATTCATTAATGAATGGGATTATACGTTAAATTGTCAACCTTTTGGAAGTTATTGAAATGAAACATTAAGGAAGAGAAAAAAATGACCGACTTAGGAAATTTTTCTGTTATGTTAGTATGTGTGTGTGATTGATATGGGAGAAATATATGTTATGTACATCAGTGTGCATGTTTATGTGAGCGAGGAATATGTTTGTGTGTATGTAAGACCTTGTGTATGTATGGCTGTGCACCTATGGAAGCTGTAAGGAGGATTTAAGTTGACCTATTCTTTCACAGTTTTCATTATTTTTCTCCAAATCATCCTTTTTTGTTTTTGAGAATACAGTAATAGCATATAATCACATTTCCCCACCACCACCACTGCTTTCCTCATTCCAAACCCTACTATGTTATCCCTCCTGCTATCATTCAAATTAGAGTCCTCTATTTCTTTAGGAATATTTGCATACATATGTTGCCTAATTTATAACATATATACATGCATATGCAAATGGGTGTTAAAAAATGAAAAGTATGATTGTTAAGTATTGGGGTATTATATATATATATATACATATACATATGTATATATATATATATAAATTTCTAAATCAAATTGAGTTTTAAACTTTGTAATAAAACAAAAATATTTGATAACAAATGAACTACTTAAAAAAAGTTATTTTCAAAAATCTAACCAGACATGTCAGTTGTTATAAATATTACTATTAAACTATAACTACAACATTGTCTGAAACAGGTGAGTATATAAATATAACATAATATTAGTGGATACATCTGTAAAAACATCCGCACAAGTTAACCAAGAGCACAAAGAAATGAGGGTCGGTAGAGTTTTCAGCATATGTTAAATATACGTTAAATATATCATGCTCCCTAATTCCCATGTTCAGGGACACATCGAGGAAGAGAGGCACAAAGCATATGATAGCCAGCATTGGTGAGAGGCATAAGATAGTGTTGCCTAGATACAACAAGGATATTATATTTATAAACTCATATACCTGCTATTGCTTGCACAAGCCATGCATGAGATGCCACCACTCAACATTCTAGTATGTAGGGGAGGGAGGCTCAAAAGAATCTATTAAAGTTGAGGAACTCTTCACAGTTTATGGCTTCTGTGTCTTGCAGGGTAAATTTTCATATATGCATATATATATATATATGTATGTATATATAATCTCATGTGTTAAGTGGAAACATAAATAATTATAGATAAATAATCTCAAATGATAGTGAGGATATAAGTACTACTGAAAGTCTATAATGTTTTAGGTAGACATTGTGAATTATGGAATTATGAAAATTCATAAATGATTAAGTCACAGGGTACTTGCTTAATATAAACTATATTATTTTATGTCATGTGTTAAATTGTTTCTGTTGGTTTAGATTGGCTCCCAGTTTTTAGACATAAACTTACTGGTTCTCCATATCAACAACAGAAGATAAATGCAAAATTTCATGCATTTTACAAACAAGAGGGAAATCTATATCTCAACTAGTAAATAAATTGGACAGTTTTACATATAAGAGCAGTAGTAAGTACTTTCCAGCAAGAGGCAGAACAAAAGGAGACTTTAGCAGTGAGTCTTTCTCAGAGTTATTCAGATAATACACCAAGTATTGTTTATGTTGAGAATTTTATGCATGATTACCTCATCTACATGATTCTAGTCTCACTTCTCACCTCTTATTATTGCGAAAAGCAGCCATACTGGCAAGGAATATGTGTCAAATGAGTATAAGGTAATTGAGGCATATTTTGGTATACAGTTTACAAAATGACTGAGCTGATGTCTCCTGTCACTAACGAATGCTGTTGTACTTCTCACAGCTGTATTCAAAAAGTGAAGGTATTTAAGATTTGGCCATGAATGACAGATCTAGCTGCATTTTTTAAATTATACATTGTACATGTCATATATGTATATATGGATGTTATTTAGGTACATAATAGAGTAATTTTAATATATATTTAATTATGTAAGTATGCACATGTATAATGTGAAATGATTGGCCAAATATGTTAATAATTTCTTTATTGTTCTTATATAATTTCTTCTTTGAGAAACCTGATTCTTTCTCTTTGAGTTTTCAGAGAAAAGAGAAAAGGGAAAAGACACTTCAGAGAAAACCAGTGTCCTCATGCTTTGACAAGTACATCAAAGTCTGTTAGCCACAGATGTGTGATGAGTTCACCAATCTCCAAGATCTGGCCCCATTGTTATTCTGATGCTCTTTAGAAGTGAAACCATAATGACTATAATTTGGCTTGAATGGAAGTTGATTTAAATCAGTGCTGTCATGCCACCTCCTTACTCCTTAAATACGCTTAGCTCCTTCTGTGTTAGTTTAGCAAATGTTTGTCCTTCTCATCTGACCTCTTCCCTTGGTTCATTCATTGCACTGTTCCTGGACACCATCATGAATACTAACATTGTGTCCCATTGGTTTTGCTATATATCAATGACAGTGAGATATCTTAAATATTTTAACTTGTGTATTGGTGCTACCTCAAAGTTGAATGCAAGTCCCCAAAACAACAAGAATCTTATCTTTCTCTTTGATGGAAATCCTAGCTGTGAGCCTTGCAAAGAGGCATTTCTTAAAATTAATGGTTATATGAAGACCAGTAAAGGCATACACTGATACATGTTACTCAATACGATATGCTCAAATAAAACTGACTTTATGAGTGAATTTTATTGTTAACATTCTCATATAAACTATCTTTGAATATTTCCTGTTTCTGGAAAGTTTTTCCTTAAAGTTGAAAAAGTAAATCTTAGTTGTTACTGAACAAATGACTATACAAATATATAAAGTTTGCATTCATATTTTTACTTTTGAAATTTTTCTTTGCATTACTATTGCCTTTTTAGATCTCTCAACCATGACTGGTACAGAAATCCTGGCAAGGGAAAACTGTTTAAATTAAAGTGCAGGATTGTCACCATACATTCTTTTTAGAGTGAAAATGAAGTAAGCTGTTATGTAAAATAAGTATCAAGCTATCCTCACCAATTTACTTCTTCTAATATCTCTACAAATGATTCAAAAGAATTCAGTATTTTAATACTATCCTTCATATATTTCTGAAATGAATGTAGAGTGTTTTTTAAGACATACACAAACTCAACCAGAATGTTAACTATTTATTTTTATCTGACTCAAGTTTGGAGAACTTATTGATCAAGCTAACGAAAAATATGATAATACTAAAACTTAACCTAAAATCTTTAATGAGTTTTGCGATGAAGAGAAAATACGGTTAACTAGGACAATACACCTTCAGTCTTCTTGACATGGATATTGTTTCTTCAAGCCTCCATACCCATTCCATTTGAAAGCAGCTGGCACTGCCATGTTGAAGGGACATGCCATGCACTGTTTCATCTCTTTTTAGATTTCATGTTTAATATCACATGTGTTTCTCAACTATTCACTTTCTAGCCATTGACTCCCATATCTATGAAGAACTTGTGCTACTCTCATATCTTGCTAATGAGATAAAAGTTTAGGAATGTTTGTGTAAAATTAATTTTATAATGCCTTCTTTCTCAAAGTACAAGTACTTTTGAGGTATTAGAAACTTGTGCTGTCCTTAATATTGAACTATAGAGTCTTGTAAAATGAATTTTTTTGCTTGAGTTTCCTAAATATTTTAGCTGTATCCAGTATAGGTAAGTAAGAAGATATACAATATTTCAATAGTAATAATAAGGAAATGTATTTGGCTAAGTAGGTCGGGGAAATACTACCACACCTGATAATCTCTAAAACCAGGAATCAAAACAAACCTGGTCTCAGTTTTTAGCATACCAGATATTTTCTACAGCATTGAAAAAGCAGACACACCAAATTAGTCTTTTATGTAATGTATTGAGCATATCACAAAAGAACACATTTAAATCAAATAGCTACTTTGTCAAGTGTCTCATCTTCCCCCCCAGTGATCACGAGTGTTACAAGTCCAATTATGATGAGCAAAGCAAAGCACTGTTCTTTTGACATTGTAAGTTTTCTCTTTTTATATTATCAAGCAAAATAACAGCAATTCAATATAATTTTGTTGTTGAAATGTTAATGTATTCTAAAAGTTCTATCAAAGAACATGTTGAGTAGTACTTAACCAAATATCTGGTAATTGTGGGTATGACTAGTTGAACATAAAATCAAATATTACAATCTATGAGCTGTTTTGTAGTAGTTCATGGGCAATCCCCACATTATAACTGTTTGGTGGAGAAGCTCAGTGGAAAAAAATAGGTATTCATCCTAGCACCAATAAATAAACAAATTGAAATCTACTACAATGATAAACACAAAATGAATTAAAAGTATGCTGGAGATTGTTTTAAGCTTAAAATCTTATTTAAGAGCTCTAAAGTAATTTCTCTTTGATTACTACAAATTCAGTAATGATGACAGATTTGTGAATTAATGCATTAAACATTTAAAATCTTAAAATGAACATTCTTTTACTGACTTGTCTGCAAAGTCACCCATATCTCTGCATATTGTCGTTTTATTTGTATCTCTGTGTTTGTTTCTTTTTTCCTCTGAAATCCTTTCTTTATGCCCTGTTTTAAAACACATTTTGGCTTTTAGAACAATTTTTGGCTTTTATTCTTAATTATGTAGTGGAAAATAAGGTTTATTATATGGTATTGATAAGATAATAAATGTAAAGATTTTTAATGCACTTTTCTAATTTGTCCCTTGTTATCTGTGCAGGATTTCTGACACCTTATGAATGCAAATCAACTACAGAAGCACTTAGCCATGTAAATAAATATGCTAAAAGCATTACTGAAAACTTTCAAAACCTCAGCTGCTTTCAGAAGCAAGGAGAGATTGTCAGAAATATCCACCCAGTCATCAGGATTCAGAGGCTTTCAAGGGATGAACCACCAAACTTTTATTTTATTCTGGAAAAAATAATTTTTAAAAAGTATTTATGAATATGCATATATCTATATTGGCAAGGGTCACAATAAGGAAATTTACCAGTAATTGGACTCTTTGCTAATGTGTCCACACTTCTTTTGTTAGCAACCTTAAGTTGTCAGTGACTTATATAACTGGTTTGATTCTGCATTCACTATTTCAATTCTGTATTCTGCCAAACTATATATTTAGATTCTGTTTGCTCATTGGGCAACTCATGGGGGGACACACTGGAATGAGTCACAAACTCATAGAAAGCTCCAGAATATTATATGGCCAATAAATACAACTATGAGATTTTTCATAATTTCAAATTAATTTTATCTTAAAATTATGTGAAAATATGTGTGTTTCTTCCTCTGGGAAGTATTTCCCCAATATAAATACTAGAGCTAGAGCCTATACAAAATCTAAAACAGTGCAAATGTGTATCTGAATGTTTTATGTTGTCTCAGGTTCTTTTTTTTGAGTCCCAATTGATGAATTCAATTTTTTTTTTCAAGATAAGGTTTCTCGTGTGTAGCCCTGAGTACCCTAAAATTCTCTGTGAAAGAAGATGGCCTCAAAACCATAGATATTTTTCTTCCTCTGCCTTCCAAGTGCTGGGATTAAATGCATGCACCACCACTGAATAGTGTGCATTTCAACTTCTGAGCAATGATACATCTTGGAAATGGACTCAATATGCTGTGCAGTTAATACTTTTGGAGGTTAAAGTTCCATCCTGGGTAGAAGAAGGTGGCTTGTGGAAAATAGTGAGCTACAATGAGCTCGAAAGTAAACAAAGAGGCTTCTTTTAAGGTTGTATATAGAAGCAGTAAACTGTTGTTAAAAGGGAGAAAGTTCTCCAGAGATGTTTCCCCCATTGTGAGCGAGAGCTTCAATAGTGAAATGTAATGAATTGTTTTCCACTGCAGAGTGGCTTTTCAGTAATGAAGACTGTCTTGGAGTTATATACATGCTTGCCAGCTCGTTCACCTTTGGTCTTATAGGTAATGTCAATAAACTAATGTCATTATCAAGATTGGCATGGGTAGCATCTTTTCTATCACCAGAAACACATCTGTAGTGAACCCTATTTGTTCTTATGTCCTAGCAAAATCACACAGAAAAAAAATTGCATTTGCATTCTGAGACAGAGAAAAGCTTTAGAGGCTAGGGACGGAAAGCCATGGCTCACATATGAAGTATCTCTCATGAGCTTAATATTTGCAACTTAACTTGAGCACCATGAACATTTGAGGACTCAATGAACACAAAAGGCTTTGTAATAGAGCTAATCTACAAAATGGTGGATATTTTGATACCTTGTTATGAGGTGATTATAACATGAGAGCTGAGTAATATTAACTGATGGGCTACACTTTTTCAGATATCTCAGTGTTCTCTATATTGAGTTTTGTCAATCATAAACACATCTATAATTATCATGAAAGAATGAAACATGTAAAATGCAATCAAATTTCCTCTTTCTTCCTCTAAATCATTCTTCTTAGGTATTCATCACACATTTGAAAAATGAAACTAACACCATCCCAAATTAAACCTGCAACAAGACATTCTAAGAATGAATAAGTGAAAATGAAGAAATGGTACTGGCAATTTCAGGAAAGAGAGATGATTTTTGTGGATGAACATCCATTTAAATTAAAATATATCTTCAATTTGGAGAAATAGTACATTTTTTTAGATTAATTTATATATACTGAAAACATTTTTGATAATATTTAATCTGGAAACCAAATAGTTTAAAATTATAAAAAATATATTTTGCATCAAGTATAATAATTAATGAGGATGAACTAAAATAAAAACACAAGTTACAAGTCCCCAGTAGATTTATTATCCTTGTTCTAATTTGGCCCTGAAAAGGTCAACCTAGTTTTATTTTTTTATCAGTTTTAAGTTAATTGTCTCAACTGGCTTAAATTTTTTATCAAATTTGAATTACACAAGTCTACAAGAATGTAGAAGCCATTCTGTACAATTTGGCTTTGAGTACATAAGCAGCCAGGATTTCTCATAGTCAACTGAGTACAGTAGTTAAATCTAGAGAAAGAACATAGCCGTGTACAAATAGAAGCCCTAGGGACCTGGCACAGGAGATGCTTTTCAGAGCCCCATACTCACATGCATTCTGTTTCTCCTTCTGCATGCACCATATGCTTCATCTTTAAATAAAAATCTTATGCTCAGTGAGTCCTAATGCAGAACTTGAAAAGATGTTGTGTATTCATGTATTAGGAGACTGGAAAAAAACTACTATAACAAATTTTTCCTTTAGATATTTTTGACTACCAGTTTTTTAAATTATAAGCAACATATATTTTATTTTGGGATTTTAACAGAAGCACAATATCAAGATTTTTTCTATTCATTTTCACCCTCTCATCCCTCCAATATCCCCCTCTCAGCTCTCAGCTCTTTTACAAATTAGGAGTTTCTTTTTCTATTAATTATCACATAAATACGTATATAGGTATATGCATTATATTCTAAACAATAGTCCTAGAAAACATATAAAATACAAGCATCTTCAACAAATGTGTTGGTTTAATCAGATAATTGTATGTAGAAAAGTTCTAATAGATCCATATTTATAACCATATACACAACTCAAATTAACATGGATCAAAAAACCTGAATATAAAACCAAATAAACAACTGTATACTTCTTGAGCTAAAGATTTGGATAATGCATTATTATTCAACTTCTTTTGTTCCAATTTTATCCCCTTGATTTTATTTAATTTTCCTATTGCTCTAGCTAGAACTTAAGAATGATATTAAGTAGTTATGGATAGAGTGGTCAGACTTGTTGGATGAGAGATGTCATTCTGTAAATATGTTTCTCTTATTGGTTAATGAATAAAAAATTGTTGGCCAATAGAAAAGCAAGAAGCAAGTTAGGCAGGACTATGAGAAAAAGGAGGATTTAGGGGAGGTAGGAAGAGATTCAACATGTAGCACCGAGAGGGCAGTAAGAAAAGACCATGTGGAAACACTTTGATTGATAGAAAAGGGTTATTTTTTAAGACTAGTAACAGGCTAACAGCTTTATATCTAGTACACTGTCTCTGTGTGTTATATGGGGCTGACACGGCGATGGGACCAGGCTGGTGGCAAAGCATGCTCCTAACACTTGTCTTGTTCCTGATTTTAATGGAATTGCATTGAGTTTCTCTTCATTTTCATTAACACCTAAATATTGCATAATTCATTACATAGTGGCATATTACCCAAATCTTTAGCTCAATAAGTAAACAATTGTGAATATTGTTACCCTAAGATATTTATATTATTTGTGGCTATTTTGAAGGTAGTTGTTTCCATGATTTCTTTCTCATCTCATCTATCATTTCTATGTAGTAAGGCTACTGATTTTGTGAGTTAATCTAGTATACAGCCACTCAAAATGGTTACCAGCTCTGGGAATTTCATGGTAGAACTTTTGCAGTTACATATGTATGTATGTATGTATGTATGTATGTATGTATGTATGTATATACATAAATATTAACATATACTAACATATCACAAAAAGCGATACTTCAACTTTTTCTTTTCCAATACTTATCTCCTTGATCTCATTCAGTTGTCTCATTGCTCTAAATAGAACTTATAGTACTGTACTGAACAATATGGAGGTAGTGGGCAGACTTGTCTTGTTCCTGATTTTAATAGAATTGCTGCTTTCAATTTGTTTCTACTTAATATGATCTTGGGAATAAATGCTATAAATTTACTGTATTATGTTTATATATGTCCCTTGTGTCCCTGATACCTTCAACTGAACAAAAAACAGGGTGCAGATCTATAGAGATTTTTGAATATAGGAATCACTAATATCCAAAAAACAAAGAAATATTCAACATGCAAATGTAAGCCACTTGGGAAATCAATACAGCCAATTCTAAGGGAATGGGGAATGTATTTATTTTAAGATCCCTGTATGACACTCCTAACTGTATACCCAAAGCTAACTCCACCTTATCACAAGTATACTTGCTCAACTATGTCCATAGCAACCTTATTCATAGAGTTAGAAAATGGAAACAACCTAGATGTCCCTCAACAGAAGAATGGCTACGAAACTGGGCACATTTACACAATGGAGTATTACTCAGCTGTTTAAAAACAATGGCACCATAAAATTTGCAGGTAAAATGGATGGAGCTGAACAAAATAATCATCCTGAGAAAGGTAACACAGACTTTGAAAGAAAAACATGGTGTGTACTCACACAGGTAGATTTTAGATATAAAATGAAAAATAATGATGCTGTGTTCTATAGATCCAAAGAGACTAAGTAATGAGAAGGGATCATTGGGAGACATAAGAAACTCCCTGGGAAGGGGAAATAAAACAAATGTCATGGGTAGTCTAGAGATGTTTGGATTTAGAAATACGAGGTATTACTGAAGACTGTTTATGCTGGAGAGGATGTGGAGAAAGTGGAATCGTCCTCCACTGCTGGTGGAGTGTAAACTTGTACAGCCACTTTGGAAATTAGTATAGTGGTTCCGCCAGAAAATGGGAATCAAACTACTACAAGATCTAGCAATTCTACTCTTAGGCATATATCCAAAGAATGCACATTCATAAAACAAGGACATCAGTTCAATTATGTTCATAGCAGCATTATTTGTAATAGCCAGAACCTGGAAACAACCTAAATGCCCCTTATCTGTAGAATGAATAGAGAAAATGCAATGGAGTACTACTCTTTGTAAACAAACAAACAAACAACAACAAAAACAATAGAATCTTGAAATTCGCAGGCAAATGGATGGAACAAGAAGAAACCATTCTGAGTGAGGTGATTCAGTCCCCAAAAGAAAAACATAGCAGGTATTCATTTATATATGGCTTTTAGGCATAGAGCAAAGAATTACAAGCCTACAATCCACACTACCGAAAGAGCTAGAAAACAAGGAGGACCCAAAGTGAGACATAGATGATCTCTTTGAGAAGAGGAAATGGACAAGATCTGAGCAAACAAAATTGGGAACTTGGGGAAGGGAGAGAGAGTTAGGAGAAAGAGAAAGGGAGAAGAAGAGAGGAGAGGGGAACACGAGGGAGCAGGAAGATTGAGTCAGGGGAAGACTAGAGGAGAGCAAGAAAAGAGATACCACAATAGAAGGAGCAATTATAGCTTTAAAAAGAAATCTTGCTCTAAGGAAATGTCCGGAGATTTAAAAGGATGACCCTAACAAACAATCTAAGCTATAGTGGAGGAGGTACCTTAAGTTCCCTTCCCCAATAATGAGACTGATGACTACCTGATATGTCATCGGAGAACCTTCATCCAGTAGCTGATGGAAGCAGAAGCAGACACTCACAACTAAACACTGAAATGATCTTCTGGAATCCAGTTGCAGAGAAAGAGGTATGAAGAGCAAAGGGGTCAAGACCAGGCTCGAGAAACCAACAGAAACAGCTGACCTGAACAAGTGATATCTCATGGACCCCAGACTGACAGCTGGGAATCCAGCATAAGACAGATGTAGACACTTTGAATGTCAATGTTATTAGGAGAACTGGGCAGTCTATGGTGTCTCTGGTAGTGGATCAGTATGTATCTTCCCTAGTATACGACTGGATTTTGGGAGCCCAGCCCACATAGAGGGATATTCCCTCAGCCTAGAAACATGAAGGGCCTAGTCCCTTCTCCAAGTGATATGACAGACATTGAATATCACCCTCCCTGGAGAGCAGAAGAGGGATGGGATGGATGGTTGAGGAAAGGATGGGAAGGAAAGGAGGGTGAGGGAACTGGGTTGGACATGTAAAACAAGATTGTTTGAAATTTAAATAAAAATATTTATCATAAAATGAGAAATAAGGGGTATCAGGTTAAAGGAAAGTAGGAAGAGATACTTATAGAAATGGTTTGTAAGATGGAAAATTTCAGTGACAATGTAGAAACCTACTAAAGGAGAAACTACATGGAATCTAAGTGAGCAAATCTTGCAAAGACTCGTAGCAATGGCAGACATAAAAGCCATCTTATCTAACCTGTAACTGCCTCAATGGAGGGATTGAGACCCCAACCCAGCCACAAAATCTTGGTCTCCAGTTTGTTCTGCTGCAGTGCTCGAAGACCAGATCCTGGGTGTCTTCATCAGACAGACTGGGTAGACCTCATCCAGCAACTGAGGGCAACAAATGCAGTGTCACACAGCTAAGCATTAGGCAGAGGTTTAGATAATGTGCAAAGGAGTTAGAATAAGCATTAGCAGAACTGCAACATTGCATAGAATCACCCGAGTGAGACTCATGGAGAAGTCTGTGAGGCCACTGGAATGACACCAGGATTTATCCCTAGAGCTTGAACTGACTTTTTGAAGCCCATTCTCTTCGGAGAGATAGCTTGCTCATTAAAAAAACAAAACAAGCAAACAAACAAAAAAAACATAGCAGGGGTGGGAAAGCCTTGGTCATTCCTAAATGAGATGTACCATGGAACCCTTACCCCTCTGAGGAGTATATGGGGTGGTATGGAGGGAAGATGGGGAATCAGGAGAAGAGGAGGGAGTGGGTACTGGTAATGGTGCGTAAAATGAGAAAAGATTTCTTTTTTAAGTCATGTCATAATCTATGTTTTGTTATAGAAAGATGACTCTATAGGTATGTGGTTTGCTTAGAACAATGGGTACATGAGTAGGCCTCATATAAAATTTCAGGAAGAGTTACATACAGGCTAACTCCAATTCTGCGAGGTAAGGGGAGCGAAGAACAATCGGGATCTGGTGGACATTAGCCTAGCTCCTAGTTCAGTGACTTTAAGGAACATGGCAGAGAATGACACATGAACATCAGTGCTCTCCTCTGCCCATCATATATACACATGCAGACAGGACACTCATACACACCATAGTAACACACATTCATATGCAAATGTAAATAGTAACAACCATTTTAAAGTGATCGTGGGAAGATGTTCAGTAACAGAAATGAAACCACTTTTTTAATCATTACATTTAGTTGATGTTAACTGATTTTATTTCTGGCTCTAGATGTGCTTCTGTTCAAATAAAAACTATTTTTATTTACTCAAAAGAAAATCTATAGCTAATATGATATAAACATATTTGGCCAATACAGTATCTCAGAAGTGTGTTCTATGAAATCTCAAAGGATTTGAAGTGGAACAAGGAAGGGACAAAGTTGAGATGCTGTACGATTTCTATGTGGAAGAAAGAAACACTGTTGGGGAATGTTGCTTAGCTGTTCACACAGCATAAAGATAAAACAAAGCTACAGTCAGTTCTTATTTTCTGCAACCAGAAAATGGCTTCATTTGCGTCTCTGATCACTTGTTTCCCTGTAAACAATGGGAATAGAGAATGACCTGTAACTTATCTGTTCATCCAAATTGATAAATAAACAGAAAACAGTCCTTGTGTCATCCCTAACACTGATTCTTGGTCTCATAAACACAAAGTCAATATCAACCTCAACAATAATATATTTTTTTAGTGGGTAAACACTGTTACTGTATCCATTTAAGTAACATGCATTAAAAAAATAAGTTAATTGTATGACTAAAGACTAGACAGCTTGTTTATTTTGTGCTTTGTTTTTTGTTTCTTGTTTTTTGTTTGTTTGTTTGGTTTGGTTTACTTATCACCTAAAGGCAGCCACCATCATGTTACAGAGGGCACAATGGCAGGGGTTCTTTGACTTTTGTTTCAAAACTTCTCATATTTTAAAAGCAGAGAATTCTGGCCTGGGACCACTGGCTCAGTAGCTACAGCATTATTAGCTGCATGTGCCCTATGTGTGGAAATGAGAAGAAAGCTAAAGGCTTACAGGAACTCAAGATAAACACTATTGTGAGCTGCATGCTGTGAAAAAGAAAGCATAATGCCCTATAAGAGAAATATTTGCTCTTGATAGCTGAGACTTATTACTTGCAGTATATTAATACTATGTATATATGTACTTTATCGTAGAAGCTTAAGATCTCATACATAATTTTATTGTAGAGTATTCTGTTATTTTACCAACTCTGTGTGGATCTTTTTCTTATACTTTTCATATAATTAACTATTACAAGTAAAAATGATATTACTTTCATATGTTACTTCCTATGCTGAATATTTACTGATCTGTACACTTAGAGACAATCTAAGGCTTTATGTTCAAAATCAATAATAAAATGGATGATTTAACTTATTGCTTTCTAATAAGTAATGATTTTGTTTTTGTTTTTTTTTTTTTCATACAGTTTAGAAATTGTGGAAGTTGAGGTACTGGCTTACCCAGATATTAGAGGTAATGTTATCAGTTATTTCATTCAGCAGGCCATTAACTAATTTTTAAATTTAAATATGGTCCTCATTTGTTGGCATGCATTTTATTATATGTAATTTATCAAAAAAGTGAAATGAACACAATACTCTAGTTAGACAAATGACTTTTCTATATCTATCAAAACAATCATATGTGCATTGCCACTTACTATGTTAGCATGAAACATATTTTTTATATGAGTAGAAACCATCCTCCAAACAAACTGCCTTCCCTCTATCTCTCTTTTCTTACCTCAGTCCTGGTGAGCAATTTAAGACTTTTATCATATTAGATCAGTAGATCTTAATTCCTGTGTGATTTTGTTGATAGGATCAAGGTGGATTCATAGAATGAGTTTAGAATTTCTCCATTTTCATAATTTAGTAATTTTAACACCTCTTAGACTTTATGAGGCTAAGAAGGGCATCAAATAGTTCTGGGATTTTCTTTGAATTCATTATTAGTGCTTAATTATTTTAGTAGCTGTGGGATTTTTAAATTTTCCTTTACTTTATCAATTTAAACTTAGTACATATTAACTCTGCTGAAGATTAAAGTTATGTTCTTGAGTGGTTTTCTTCCCCAGTGTCCATCCATATGATTTTGTAAAATTTAATTCCATAGTCCAGTTGCAGAACAGAATGTGGTAACATATGGATAAGTTGGTTAGCAGACCCCAACACCTAGGAAATTCCTTATGGACTAGGCTGAATATATTATATGTTAATAAAAACATAAATCAAGTATTTGAGTATAAACAAATGCAAAGAATTTCTTCTGTATCATTTCTGCTTTTTTGTTGAGTTGCATTTCCAGACTTGGGTCCTCCGAAGACAGATTTGTGATTTCCATCTACCCTGAATCAATATCTTTAAAATTCTAGCTTCAAAGAGACTAACTTTTCAAGCTCACTACTCTTGTTAAAAAACTAATAGCTCAAGAATTCTAACTTACCTAACTACTGTAAATTGCATTGAAGTAATAAATTCAAAATGAATCTCAGATTTTTCACCTAAATATAAATCAAAATTTTCCCATAAGCACAATGTGAGAATAATGAGCTACTTGGTGTGACAATTCATCTCTAACATTTTCTTCTAGCTGGATAGATACTGTTTGGATGTATGCTAATTCCTGCTGAATTTAGTAAAGATAGCCATCTACTCTTATTAGTGCAGTGGAATGTTAGATTAAGAGAAAATTAGTTTTTATTTGTTTTTATGCAATTAAAAGCATTATTAGATAATATCACCATGACTGATAACAAGAAAAATGCAGCCCTGGCATGAACCAGAATACCAATATAGTTAAAGGCAATGCTCTTTTGGCTCATTAGAGTGAACAACAGAGATGGATATAATTAATGTGCTACCCTTATATTTTGATCGTTATATTTTTCAAGACACAAATACATATTAAACTGGCTCTAGGCTATTACTATGACAGTGACTCCAAATTGTATTAAACAAATTCACTTTTGCAGGGGTCAAATAGTCATGATATAACTAAGAAAAATCAATTTTGAGAGTTAGACTTTCAACATGAAAAAAAAGACATTATTTAAAATGATTTTTATTAAACACAGTGTATTTAGGGGAATTACATGAACTAACACCTCCATTTATACACCATAATTATCAACTCAGTGCAATAATTTAAATCTAATAAAAGATTAACATAAAAGCTAAGTAAATATATTTGTTTGCCACCTAAATACAATTGCTTCGTGAGTAATCTTTAATAGGCATTTTCTCTTTAAAATGAAGAGTAAGTTCAAAGCATTCTAGATGCTCTATATTTCCAAGAGACGAAGCAAGACTTAGAAACAATAAGGGATGGGGTTTGGGGATTGAACACATTGGTCTTCTTGCAAAGGGAGAATACAATAAATATTTCTGGTGTCCTGGGGAAAGGTTGGGAAAAAGAGCAGAAATAATCAGTCATGAGAGGAAGGGATGGAAGGAGAGAGAAGAGAGATAACTGAAATAGGGCCATTGAGGAGGTGATGTAGAAATGTAGAGAAGTAGAAAGTCATAGGAACGTATGAGGGTGACTTTAACAAGGACTTTGAGTAATGGAGAATACAGAGCCTCAGCACACCATTTCCTCTAAACAAGCAAGTCTCCCAGTGTTGGGACTCATATGCCAACCCAATCTCACACCTTCTATTATGATTGCATGTTTAGCTTGGCATTTTTGTGGGACTCCTCACTTTGGAAGTAGGGTTATTGCTGAATGTTTTCTTCTTACTAGGCTGCTTTTGCAGCCTTGATGAGGGTTTGTGCTTATTCTTCAGTTATGCTCTGATTGGAAGGTCCTTTTCTTTTCTTATCTAGAGTAGCAGAGGATGTTGAAGAGAAGGGAGGTTGGGTCTGGAAAGAGTGGAGGGAGGGGAGGTAGTGATTTAGATTTAATTCTCTCTCTCTCTCTCTCTCTCTCTCATATATATATATATATATATATATATATATATATATATATATATAGTTGTTAGGAATGTAACAGCAACATCATACTGATTTGTCAGCAATATTTTTAAATCTGGAATTTATGCTGTGTCATTACATCTGGTTTTACCTGATATAATCTCAAATTTATCATGAGACGATTACATTCCTATACTTGACTTTTTTCAAGTTAAAATTTTTTCATCTATACATATGAACCATGGTATACTGAAGCTCACATAATCCACAAATCTATTCAGAAGAGCATTGTGTTTACATGTGTTCTCAATGTCCAGGATAAGGAAAATAAAGTTTTAAAAAAAATTTTGGGGAATTGTAAAATAACACAGGTAAAGGAAATGTTTATAAGATTCCAATGTTTACATACATAAGCCATTTGTAAAAATGTAGAAAAGAACAGACAAACCACAATGACATAAATAAAATGTGAGAAAAGTCAGGCTCTATACTAAGTCACAATTAATGATTCTTATGAGTTAAAAAATATATCAAAGTAAACTACATTTGGAAGATGTATGTTGAATATTTCTAAAGATATCTTTCACTCATTTGTACATATAACAAAATCAGCTTGTCTAATGAAAACCATTTGAACATTATAAATTAATATGCACATTAATAACAAAGAGAAACTAGGACTAAGATCACAGAGGTTCTCAATACTAAGCCACATTTTTTAGTCAGAAAGACATATTTTTATCATTGGTATTTGCTGATAACATATACCAATCCAGAATAAACTGTAAAACAATGTTCATTTTGGAGTAGCTGCTTGTTTAGAGGAATAATTAAGAAATAAAGAAGCCAGTGGGTGAGGGATATGAAGTCTTGGTAACTTCGGGGACATAAAAATAACAAAAATCCTACACAGATTACTGTTCCTTGTTATACCCGCCCATGCTTGGTATTCATACATACCTAGCTCATTACTAACCTCTTCAGATGTGATCTCTTCAGGTGTTCACCTGTGAATTGGAATAATGAGGTTTAGGAGTAAAGGCCTTAAGTAGGTTACTTTAGGGAAGCATCCTAGTTTTAGATAGCATGCTGGTGTATATTTACCACTTGATGGATCAAGATTTCTCAACCATAGCCTAACAGAAGACAGCACCAATTGCAATCATATTTATGACAATAAAATTTTATGTTAAATATGAAATTTAAAATTCAGATTAGGTTAAACCATCTAAAGAAACAGTATGGGATACTTGATGCCTGCTATTAGCAAGTAAACACAAATGTAAAAATATCTCTGTGAAGAACTGAAATTAAATGTGAACAGACAAAATAGACTCTACACTTACTTCTTTAGTCAGAGAGCAATCAGTTGAGAGTCTATCATTGAGCTGAAGTTTAAAAAGATTGAAGCAAGGAGAGCAGGGACAACCCAAGCATTTCCAAGTCTTAATATGAGTCAGTTGATTTTGGGACAGTAGGAAAGACTGAGATAGAATATACTCTTTTGATCACAAGAAAATAACTTTTTCCATTCAGATCTCAACAGAGCCCTAATCAAGGCTACTACAACGTCTCCACTTCTGAAGATATAATGTGACTAACATTTAAGTGATGAGCTGAAATTGCCATTAAGTTATCACCCATTTCCAACATGCGGATCCAGGAACCTATTTGCAATTATCATCATCAGAAAAGTTTAGTGTTTTGACTGAAGTTTCAGTCACACCCTCACTATTAATTCTCTAGGCAAGAGTGCTTATCTAGGAGGAAATAAGAATTATTTAGTTTTGGATCCTGGATTGTGCAATATTGTTTTGCCAGTCAAAGTGTGCCCACCGATGTAATAATTGCAAGAACATAAATGGACATAATCAAATATTCTATTTATTGAATTTGAGGCTTGCTTCACAGTAGTGATTTCAGACGTGGTTCTGTTAACATGGCCAAAGCCCATGGCTAAGAAGTTTCAGGTCCTCTCAGAGAAACTACTGATGGTTCTGTTGTTGCTATTCTTTTTTATTGTTTGCTTATATATTAATTAGATATTTAGTCAATATTTCTTCTAAATTGAAATGTGTGCTGTATGCCAAGTTGCTCAGGGAAGTTTTTTAGTGTAGAAGACAGTGAAGAGCATTATAACTGTTCAAAGAGATGAGAATAAGCAAGCAAAGGGACTCATACAAATATGGATTGTCAGCATCAAGCCTACCCGCACATTACAGTTCAGTCTTGTGATGGCTATTTTTCATAATCAACTTGACTATATATGGAAAGAGCTATAATCCAAAAATGGGGAAGCACCTGTGAACCACTTTTCAAGAAAAGAAGACAACATACTACATGCTTTTCTTCTTGATCTTGAGGATGGAAGATACAGGCTTTAGTTCTGGATTCTTATTTTTATTTTTGATGTATGCATATCAATTTGTTTGACTGATTTGCATGTTTTTTATTTACATATATCAATTACACACCATTTCCTTGTTTGCTACATGCAAAGCCATTTGATGTATGTCTTTAAAAGTGACTTGTTTTTGCTTTCAAATACTTTTGTGAACTTTCTATCATCTTCATAGTTAACTCTGCCTCTCAAGGAATGTTCCATACACCATTCTGCTCCAAAGCTTCTGACTGTTGCTCATTACTTCAAACCTACAAACAACTTCCCCTAAAACCTCATGAAGGAAAGGCAAAATAGTGTATTTCTCAATCGTAAAATATGTCTGTACCTCATGGTCGTTGCATAATTTACAGCCATTTGCAGAGAGATACAATTCTGGAATAGTTAATAAGAAACATGTTTATTTTAGTGTAGTACATCATGGATATAATAAGATTTATATGAATTTATATAATAATTAATGAGACCTTTATTGTTCCTTACATATAATTACTTGAAATTTTGTTATATGTGCTAATATGTTTTTTAAATCATATTGCGATCATTTTCCAAAGAAAAAAATCCTTATCTTTTTGTGAGAATATGAAAATTATAGAAAATTAATAATAGTAAATCATTTTATAAATAGCTCCAAAATTTACATATTCAAATGCTCAGGAGTAGCACTATTTGGAAAAATTAAGAAATTTTTCTTGTTTGAGAATGTGTGTCACTGTGGATTGACTTTGAGATTTCAAAATCCCAAGCCAGGCCCAAGTATCTCTCTCTTCCTCTTCCTGTGGTGTCCAATGTAGAACTCTCAGCATGGTATTTGTCTGCATGTGACCATGTTCCCTGTGCTGATGATAATGAACAAAAGTTCTAGGACTATAAACAATCCCCAGTCAATTGCCATGTTATCTCCTCACAGCAATGGGACACTGACTAAGTAGGGTGCCATGAGATTTCCCCAAGCAAACCAAGCTGTTTGCAAGACCATATGGCACTTGCCACAAATTGACAGTGAAGTCAAATTGCTGAAGTCAACCTCTAGACAACTCACTGAATTTTGAGAAGTGGAGTTGGTGCCTATATGGAGATTTGGAGTTTTTCCCTTTTATTATAGCATCTTTGGCATAGGAAGTTACTCGAAAGTTATCAAAAGAGAAACAAACACTAGATAGTCACAACATATCTATATGGGTACACTGTTTGCAATGCATGATAGTGAAATGGTGGCACAAACTCAGGGCAATATCCAACCTATATCAAATTTGACTCAAGTCCCACATCATGTAATGGAAACAGTACCCTATCACTGCTTAGATAACTAACAACTTGAGGGGCTGAGACTAGATAGCTCATGGTAGTAGGATAAAACAAAATACTACTCTTCCAAAAAATAAAAAAAAAATGAAATAAAGAAAAGTTAAAAAAAATGACAAAATCATGAAAACACAGCAAGAAAATTAAATACTCATAATAATATATGTGACTCCTAACAATAGTATGCTATACTTGTAGATCAGTGTCTTTCTTAACCTTCATCAGAGAAGCTTCACCCTGAGTTCATGGCAACATGAATAGAGACCCACAGCAAACATTATTAGTATGAACCTTAAAACACATAGCCCTAAATTGACTATCTCTATTAAATCCCTCTCCTCAGAAGCTATAGGACGTTTTCAGAACAGAAGCCAGACTGAGTGTAAGAACCACGAAATATGGAGGACACCAAGACAACAAACATGCCCTTTAAATAAATGTAAGTGATGCCCATATGAACTTAAAAAGACAGAGGTATCATTTACAGGACCTGCAGAGTTCTGCACAAGGGCCTTTGAGTATATACCTTTCAGTTAAGTGTTTTCATGGGATTCCTGATAGTCTGAGCAAGTGATTCTGTGTTCTTGTGCCTTCTCTTGAGCTCTTTTTCTTCAACTTGTATGTCTTATTCCAATTATAGTATCTTTTATATTTTATTATGTTATATTTTGTTTTATTGTTTAAGAAGTATGTTTATTATCTGTTTAAAACATTGACAATTTCTTATTTTAATTAATTATGTCATGATTTATAAAATAGAGAGTTTGAATATGTCCCACATATTATGGTTGCTTCTTTATGAAAATATTAAAGGGGCTAGAAAGATTGATCAGCAGTTAAGAGAAAGTGCTGACCTTTCTGAACTGCTGAGTTCAACTCCCATCACTCACATGGCAGCTAAAAATTGTCTATAACTACAGTTCTAGGGTATCCCATTACCCTTTTCCCTCTCTGGGAAAGGTACATAGACATACATGTGGACAAAAAATGCAAAGAAAATAAAAATAAATGTACTTTTAAAGATCTTACATTTCTTAAATTATATATATATATATATATATATATATATATATATATATATATATATGGTTGACTTCTTTAATTACATTATCCCCTTAAATAACATGACTGTTTCATCACTTAAAATGATGTTAATTTAATAGAAAATTGAACATATTTTGATTCTCTTTGAAATTAGTTTTACTCTATCTAAAATTTTTGTGAAAACCATATCGTGTGTGTGTGTGTGTGTGTGTGTGTGTGTGTTTGAAAGTTTTAGGACTTTTCTCACTCTTTTGCTCAAGTTGGTCTTGTATACACATGTCCTTTGCCTCAGTCTTCCAAGTAGATAGGAATACATGAGTAGATTATTATCTAAGGAAAAATAGGGGTGTCTGATTAGTTCTAAAATTTTCATTTGATTTTTTTCAGAAACCAAGTGTTAGTATTTTTTATGTCGTTTTGGTGGTTAAATGTCAGCCTGACAAAAATGTAGATGAATCTAGGAGACAATACACTGAGAATGTTGAGAAGGATTTTGACTACTTCAATGAGGTAGTAAGCCCTGTCCACAGGGAATTTGCTAGTATACAGGTAGAGAAAAATGGGAGGGTCACATTCAAACATCCATCCATTGTATTGTTTCTTTACTACTGAAGAAATGTTACTACCTGCCTCAAGTTCTTGCTGATGTGATTTTCCCATAAAGATCAATTTCAACTTGGAATTGTAAATTAAAATATAAAATTTTGTTCCTTTGTTTTCTGAACATTTCATCACAGAGACAGAAGAATGAAATAAGACATGTATATTTCTTTCATTGTGTTTTGTTGTGGGGTTGTAGAGTATGTTGCAGATAAAGGATCTGACTTTCAAGCACTTCAGAAGGTCATAGATGAGGCAGATGTTGGAGAAGCCTACTCAAAGCACAGGAGATGGGCCTGCATGGTAGCTGCATTGGTAAGCCCAGGACTCCACAGGAACATACCAACCCCTATTGCTATGGGCAGGTCTGCTTCAGTGGACAAGCAAGAGCTGGGACCAGCTTTTCCCAGGCCAGTATCAGGAGAGGCCAGGGCTAAGGCCTATAAACATCAACATGGCATCAGGTGGCAGTTCAGACTACAGGTATCTTCATGTCCTTTTGTGGTAATGTAGGCAAGGAACACTGTTACGTGTATGTTTTCTGCCAGCCCACCTGGTCCCATTTAGGTCCCGCTGCCCTGCTACCACGCCAGCACCCAATAACACTCTGAGAGTCTGTATTTGATATAATCTGTTGGCCAGTTACTATTATTGTTTATGGACTAGAGCTGTCTTAATTATTTACCCATTTCTACTTATCTAAGTATTTCCACGTGGTCATCTTATCAGAGCGCAGAGCGCAGGCATCTTGCTTCCTTCACACTTTACATGTTGACTCCTCCTCTCTACTTCCTCTTTCCTCCTTGTCTCCTAGCCCCGCCTATTTTGCTTTCCTATTAGACACACTGCTTTATCATTAACCAGTATGAGAAACATATGTAGAGAATAACATCTCCCATAAGGACATCAACACATAAACCTGCTGACTAGGACAATAGTAAGAAACTTCTTTATAAACCAATTAGAAAACAAGATGAGTGATAAAGGGCACTCTAAAATTGATCAAGAGTTTAAAGAAATATTTTGTTTATTATAAAAAAGGTATTGCATTGGATTATCTGTGTTTATTATATAATATACACATTTATACAAATATAATTGTTTGGAAAAATAAAATTCTTTAAGTAATAATATGTATTGTAATTTATATAGGTTCATTATAAGCAGAAAAAATATATAAATCTGTGGATATAATATGTGAAGGGAAGGGCAGACAAAGAGAATCAAATTGAAGGAAGCAGTTCACAATTTAGTATTATAGTGAATTATTCCTGGATCCAAAGAAACCACTAAATCATGGCAAAAACATCCTAAAATAATTATTCTTAAATTTGTTAAGTAATTAAATTGTCACCACAAGCATTTTATGAGTTTTATCTAATTAATGCATTTAAAATTATTAAATTAGGACAGAACTGTAGATTTTATTATAAGATCAATTCCTCTTTTAATAATGGTGACATCATGGTTTAGAAACATTAAAAAAAATCCCAGGACATTCCATTAATAAGTTACAGATCTTGACTTCAAATTGTACCTGCTTGAGAATAAGGATTCAATTTAGTATAATACTTTGAATCTTTAAAATTATATGTAACATGATTAAAACTAATATAATCTATATAAATTATATATTACTTTTAATATTAATTTTTTCTCAATCTTGCTTTTAAATTCCTTTTATTCATTTTGGTCATATTTTCATTGGACTGTTAAGGAAATTATCCCATATCTAATCAAATTTGAGGAATTCCATTTATTTCATTTCCTAATACTTCTAAACAACTATGTTAATACAATAGGCCAGTAAAATGAATCAAATGCAACAAGACACATTATAGTGCAGTGTTTAACATTGTCTTAATTGTTGACATAATTGAGTAGGCCTATTAAAGTCCTTATTTTGTAAGTTGTGATATAGGAGATAAAAATAAAATGTTCTTTTCTTAATTAAATGAGTATGAAACACCAATTTCTTCTTTATTGGGTAATCTAATTTCAAGAAGCACTGAGCACTCTCTTCAGCAATTGGCCCAATCTTTTCTTTTCCATTTAGGTCTCTAATTCCTAGAATTTAGTAGTTGTTAGAACTAGAGAATTAAGGATACTCTGGTGAAAATGATTCATTAAAGAATACTTTTTGTTTTTGATATTTTAGACTAATATATATGTGTATTGGTAACTGTGAAAGTACTTGTTGGAACACAAACACATACAAATGGTCTGAAAAATATATAGAAGAGTCATCAATCAGCACACCATAAATGGTATATGGAAAAGTAACTTCTGTAATTTATATTTACACCAAGAAATTTTCATTCTTATTTCCTTGATGTTATCAAAGCATTAAATGGGCATTGAAAAGTGTTTAGAACCATTATCTTTAAATTGGGTAAAAGTATTTGATAGAAGATAGAAGAAAAATACCCTAATTTAAAAATAGTTTTATTCTTTGAAAAATGATCACTCCAGATATAATTGCCAACATTTACTAAAGTCAATTCTACAACATTTTTTCCCATTTTTCCATGATGTTTTAGGAGCCATAGCTATAGGACTTGTGTTGTAGCTCTGCCAATAATTTTTGGCGATGCTATAATAAGTAGTTCTCTGCATTTTGACTTGTTATGACTGCCTCTAAAGGTCTCTGCTCAAGGCAAGAACTCCTTTGTGGGAAATCAGCATTAGTAGATTCTCCTGTATTGACTCTGTTTTTCATTGTCTCATTATCAGTGGGTTGTTGACTAGCTTTACAATAATGGACAAAAATTTCCATGTATTGATTGAGCCTTTCATCCATGTAGATAGTTCTGGTCTCATTGAAAGATGTGTGTCATAATTTTACCCTTGTTAATATCTTCCCTTGGTCATCATTATGTTTGTAGACCTCAGAACTGAGTTGGATTATTGTTAATTTTTTTTTATTGGAAACTTTGAAAGTAGCTTTGGATACTATGAGAGTTTATCCTCATGGAAAGAAGGTACAAGTTCTTGAATAAAGAATTTGGATAATTCCAATAATTTAGAAGAAAAAATGCAGACAAATATGAGACTCTAGAACTTCTTAGACAAGTACTATACTAACGGTTGAACCCACTTCTCCTAAAATAAGTGATAGGAATACGAACATTTCTGTGAATTTCCACAGATTGAAGGTGCATGAAAATCTTAACTCTGATCTATTCTTGATTATTTGATACCAGACATATTAGGAGGTATCTTATGTTTTTTTCATACCAGAAAAAAAAAGAAAATACTTTACTTTCAATTCCTGTGAAGAACTTAAATCTACACTTTAGCAAATTCTTCCAGTTAAAGATTGTTTTCACCTTTATGGTTTTCATGTTTTCTTTAGCATTGATTCTGATATATAGACTAATCTTCATTATTTTAATGAATTTTTCTTGTGCATAGAAACTAACTCAGAGTATTAGTCACTTTAGGACATATTAATTTATCTGACTTGAGTAGTTATAGAAAGAGCTCAATCTCTGTGACATTTATGCTATTTTATTTCCTGGGCATGCATTTCATGCCTTAAAATATTAATCTATCATATCGAAGAAGTAGATTCTTTGTCCGATATCTCATGTGTCAGACATTGATAGTATTTGATTTTTGATACTTTTAATAAGTTGAATTTACTTATGTATTTGGTATTAATAGACATTGCTCTGCATGTGTACCATATGCTTTCCAGGTGCTCTTGGGATGGCAGAGGAGGGAGTGAGATCCATTAGCATTGGGGATACGAGTGGTATTAAGCTATTATGTGGGTGCTGAGCATGGAACCTGGGACAATGGAGAGAGTAGCCTGTCTTCTTAAATACTGGGCCATTTCTGTAGTCTTTTAATATTTATTTTTGAGTTATGTTGGCAAATTAATTTTTAAAATTCCACATGATAAAATTTCTAATGTTTGAACAAACTAAAATTTATCTTGTTAGCGACACACACATACTTAATAACTTAGTGACATGACAATTTTTTATTGGAATTAGATAACATTCATTCGTAAATGTGATTATGAAAATTTTTATCTATTTACAGTAAAACTATTACACAGGTAAATTTATGATCATTCTACTTTGCATCATGTATGAAATTTTCAACCTATAAATAACATATATTAAAGAATATAATATAGATAATAGTTTATATTAGCAGTAGTCAGAAAATAATAGCCACATGACTTTGTGTGGACATCATTACAAAATAAATAGAAAATCACACATTTTTGAGAAAACATATTCCTATGATACTTTAACTTTCCTGTTACATTATTGCAAATATTATTCAAAACTCACACTGGAAAAAAATCTATATTTTTTCATAAAATAAATCATGAAGAAAAAACAACAGAGTTTGTCCATGATCTTCTAATCCCCGCTACAAAGTCAAGAATTTTTAGGGTGCATTTTTGATACATATGAAAGAAATAATAATAGCTTCTTTTAAGAACATAGATATCAAGAAATAAGTATGTATGCATTAACTATAATTCTGACAGCAATTCTCTTACATTAGAGAAAATTCTTGGTCACCTTCTACTCTTTGAGAAAAAAAATGAAAGAACCAAAAAATTATAGAATAATAAGTAGAAGGCAAGCTGAGAAGGATACAAAGAATTGAATAAGACAGATCATAACAAGTTGAAAATTCTCCAGGCCAATCTTGCATTTCCTCTGGTTATAAAATGAATTCTCAAAGCAAACTCTTTCAGTAGATACTATAGGTGAGAAAAAAAAAACACTCAAGGTTTTGAAATGGGAGGAGTGAATGGTGGCAAAGTACTCAGTATTTCATGGCAAATATATATGTATATATATATACATATATATATATATATATATATATATATATATATATATATATATATTCCAGAAACTGTTCTGTTCAGCATGCAGATGACTATAAAAGTCACCTTCTTGAAAGAAGATTTAACCAAGAAATTCAGAGTAAGGATTTTGGTATGGTTCTTTAAGATAGCATATACTATTGAATACTTAGGCAAGTTGGTTATAGGCACATTATTTAATTTATCAAATATTTATTTTTATTTTAAATTATGTATATGTGCAAATGAGTGCAAATTTCCATGGAAGATTTGGGAGGCTGTTAAATGCCAAGCAGAGGTGGCTACAAGTACTTTATATTTAGAGACAGATCCTCTCATTGTACTTGAGCTCAATGAAGAAGCTCACTTTGCTGGCATAAGACTGTTAGGACCCTTGTGTCTCCCATCCCTCAGCTTTAGATCACAGCTACTTACTGCAATGCCTTCTGCCTTACAATACTGATGTTGGTGATATATACAACACACACACACACAGTGGACACAAACACTTCTTACTCAGCTTTATCTCTGTCTGAAAACAGCTTAGTTTCGCCTTAGCATGTTCATTTCCATGGTGGCTATAACAAATTGGACATCATTCAAAAAGGATTTGGTTTCTGTGCAGGTGAAACAATTCAAAGCATTCATTTCAGAGTGTTATATGCTTTATAGGTTTTCACTGATGAGGGAATAATGTTCTTCTTAAATTTATATATTTCTTTAAACTGTTACCATTTTTCTTTTTACGTATAGAAATATCTGTTATTGCTACTGTCTTCATTAGTTTTCGGCATACTGATTGTAAAAATGAAAGAAATAAGAAGGGAAAGGGAAGGGTATGATTGCACCTAGGTATGGTGGAGGAGAATGCATGGTATAGATAAAAGGGAGAGAACAGGGGGAGTCTGGGGCATCCAGAAGAGTCTACCGTGAACATGACCACACTGAGCTGGTCATTGTGGGGAGATGGGGTGTGTTGGGGTGAGTGTAATCAGGTGCAGCAGCCTGGAGGCCAAAGGTATACAAAGGGTCAGGTAACCCAAATGTCTGGATTAGGTACTGAAATCCTCTGGGTAAGGCCAGCCTAAGGCCTGGACTGAAGAGTTCAAGATTAGGCGTGGGGTGTGCCAGCCATACCCTGTAACAGGTAGGGACTGAAGAATTCTGGGAGACCTTGCTGGTCCGATCCACTTTCATGTGTTAAGTATGTTAAGTAGGCAGTTTGCCATATATGTAAAATCATATATAGTCAAGTTCAAAATCCTTTCTAGTTAAAGACGGCAGTGCCTGGCAGCCTACACTGCGCTGCTCTGAGGAGCCCAAGAGACCCACGGAGCTCCTCGGGGTGAGGCAGGGATGCTGAGAATGACAAATTTATATATTCACTGATGAATCTCAACCAGCAGGCTGCCAGCGTGAACGTTCCTCCTGGTCAGCCTTGGGGTTGCTGGCACCAACTCCAGGCGAATGTGCTACTCCCTGCAGTTACCCCAGAAAAAGGTGATTGCTGAATAGGGCAGGCATTAACTAGCTCTTGCCATGTGACTGCTATGCTGCTTGAGCTAATGGTGGAAAGAAGGTTCCAGGCAGCAGCGCTGCCAGCAGCCTACAAGCCCAGCAGTTGTGCCAGGCATTCTACACCAACAGGAGGGAGATGCACAGTAGCCTTGAGGTACCAAGGACACATGTCATTACTGAATGGGGCTAGTCCTAGGCCTACAAGCCCACATAGGCATGGAGCTGCTGCAACTGTCACCCTGATGCTTACCCTGTTTGGAGACAGAAAATGTGGGGTAGCAGCTGCTGCCTGAAGGCTAGAATCACAAAGGTCAAGTCTCGCAAGCCAAGGGGTGGCAGACATAGTGTGTGGCAGCTAAAAGCTTGCACACGACCTGCCTGCCCTTGGATGCTCTGTCTATCTGCAAAACCACCCTGACTCTGCACAACAGAGCAGGATATCTGAGAAATCTCAACAATGATCCAATTTACAGTTCTTCAGAAACCAGAAATCTAGAACAAGAACAACACTCATTGCAAGGAATATTTGTATGCAAAAATATGAAGGCACACAATGCAATTTCTAATGCCAATGCAATAAACGGATATTCTATTCGATATATAGGTGATCAAAAACAGGAACACAATGGTGAGTGAGAGGTGGAGAAAGGGAACTATGTACTCGATGAGGAGGTAGGTGTGAGACAAAGTTTGTGGGACAGGGGAACTGTCCTTGCCAAGTAGAACCTACAGGATGATATACAGCAACCTGGAGGTTTCACTCAGCCCCTGAACACACTGCACATTTAGCCTGGTTCTGAGCAATGATGGTGTCCAAGATGAAGATTGGGTCATTTTCTGGATGGGACTTTCTTGAATGGCATCTATGTTCCATTCTGCCCCGGGCCACTTTGCCTGTGATCCGCTGTCCCAGGCCATGTTGAAGACATAGGTTTATGAAGATATCCATGGTCATTTACTATCTGGGAGTCGTGTTGATGTCCCTGGCCTGGGTACCACCAAAGGCTATGCGGGAATCCATGCTCCAACAGAGGCCTATGTCTGGGTCTGTGGTCCCACTGCATCCGGGGCTGGATTAATGCCTGTGGCCCATGTTACCACCTACTCAATACTGATATCCTTGGCCTATACTGCAAACATAAGCCATGTTGATGTCTATAACCCTTTTCATCATTAGAAACCATTTTATAAAGTCCATAATCCATGTTCCCACTCTCTGTAAAGGGCAAGGATGTTAATTTTGCCATAGTATCCATGAGTGTAAACTCATAGCTGAGAAAGAGGTATAGAGAAGGATTCTCTGGCAATTCCTATCCTCATCCCTACTACCCACCAAAAAGTTCAGCCTAGACAGTCATCAAAGTCATCAAAGAGAACTCTTTAAAATTGGGATAAGGATGCTGAAATATAGAACTTCACATTAATTTATTATTGTGGGGGTGTGGGTTGGGAAAGAAGAACATTTACACTCAGGGCCTAACCAATAGGAATGATTTATGGGCAATACAAATTGTACATTTTTCTGTTTTTATTATTTTTTTTGGAAGGGTCTCCAAGGTGAAGAGGGACAGGCCTGATAAAGCTGAGTGATTTGCTGAATGCATGATGTGAAATTTCGATATAATCAGTAAAACTATTATGAAAAAAGAAGTTATTTTAGTTCTAACACATGTGGCCTTAAAAATCAAGCTTTTAAACCTGAAGAGCTTGGTTAAAAAAAAATCATATTTTCTTGCCCTCTAAAAACCTTCAACAATCATGTTACAATTTTGTACAATTTATCAGAAAGAATTTCTATGTCTTACTATAGTATATTACTGTTGAGTTCAAGTCACTTACATTTGGATTCGCTTTAGTACTAATCTTTAAAATACCCTGGTGTACTTTTCATCAAGAATGCATGAATGTACTTGCATAAAACCTCATTTGAGTTTAGATAACCAATTTGTGTGTTCTTTCCTGGCAAGAAAATTTCTTTTAGCATTCCATAGCTGTTGTATGAGGCAATGAAACTGAAAAGGAGGAAAGGAAGTACATGAAAGGATATATAGGGGAAATTTAATGTAATTATATCATAGTCTCAAAAATATTTCACAGCTCACATTCAATGAACTAATCGCACATCACTACAGCCCAAGGTAATTCTATTTAAGTTGAATAATAGAAATGATAAGCTGTTGATTTATATTTTATTGATTTTACTTTATTTTGACTTAGATGGCATTTCTTTTCTCTGATTTATTTGTGCTTTAGCAGTATAAAAGTTAAGCTCATGATTATCTTATGCAGTAGGCAAGAATGTTAAAACTGAATATTCATCCACACCCAAATATTAATTTTTCCCATTTAATGTTTTGTCTATATTTTGACCTATGTTTATAAGTAATGCCTATTTTCTAATAAATTGCTGTTAACCGTATGGTATATTTTTAGTTTGCAGAATATTACTTAATAATGAAATCAAATTCCTACTTTTCAACTATTTTAATGTTGCTTATTCCCATTTCATCCACCCTTTATACCTCTATTTTCAATATTTTTATCATTGATTTGTAGATATTATTAAACTTTGATAATCATCTCTGTCAATTCTGGTTTGCAAATTAATCTGTCATTTGATGATTTATATTCCCAAGAACACTACAAATCCTTGTCTTAAAATGTAAATAGATTCTTCTCTCATACAATGCATCCATTCACAGTTCAGCTCCCTCCACTTCTCTAAGTTACCCGCCCTAATATTTCTCTCTCTTCCAGATCAATGCCCCATCTGTTTCTCTTCAAAAAAGAGCAGGCTCCCAAGACACAACAACCAAACACAACATAACAAGATGGATAAGGGCTAAAGCCCTCATATCTAGAGCAGACAAGTCAACCTGGTAGGAGGAAAAGTCTCAACAGCAGAAAAAAGAGTCAGAGAAACACTGCTCCACTGTTAGGAGTCTTGCAAAAGCACGCAACTAACAGATATTATATATGCCTTGTAGGATCCTGTGCTTAAGACCCTATCGCCTATGTAAGTCCTGTTTAGTTGATTCAGTGGTTCACATTTTCCTGGGTTCTTCCCATCCATTCAGATTCCTAAAATACAGAAACTTAATTAGAATATGATACAGTTAAATAATCTTCCCTATAAGAGTTTATACATTTTTGTATTCTATTGCAGAAAGCTTTTCACAATGCAGGTCACTAGGCAGATTAATTTCATTGTTTTGCCTTCAAGGCAATTTAGTAGCATTTTTTACTAGAATTCTACTGAGAGGAATTTCAAGTGTTTTATGGTAAATACATAATACCTAATTTTCTCCTCCAATTTCAAAATTGACTTGCTTACTATTTTGAAAATAACAACTGTACCAATTTGTCCATTAGGATTTCTATAAATGTCACATATTTTTGTGGATTTATTTCTATCTTTCCATTCAGTTTTCTTTGATCGGTTTATAGGTTTTCATAGATATGTAACAGAGAATTTTCAAACAGTAACTGACCTTGTAGAATTACTGTTACTTGTTATTCACTCTAACAATTATTAATAAATTATATATATATATATATATATATATATATATGAAGCCTGTTATTGAAAGCACTCTATTTAACAAATATGTGAGGTGGGGTAAACTGGTATATACCTATGTTAAGTTATGCACAACTTACTGCTGAGCAATTCCATTTCGTTGAGCCTACTTAAGTAAAATTCACCTAAGTTACTGAAGAATGATTAATATGAATGCATTGCAAATACTTTGTAAAAGTTCAAAATGGGGTTGAGCTCACTATATCTTAAAAGGAAAATTGAAAAATATTTAAAAATAAGATATCAGTATACATGCAAATGAATTGCGCAATTGAAAAGGCTCAAAATCAAAGTTCGTTTTTAAATGCAGCATTCCACTGTTCATATATATATATATGTATATATATATATATATACATATATATATATATATAACTTTCATGATAACGGAGTATATATGTTTGTAGATATGAGATGATTACTGGAACAATAGTAGTGTTTTATTTTTCTGTGACAATGTGAAATAAAGTGGAAGGATAAATAATGTAATAATTGTAAAATATTAAAACTTCATAATTGTATCTGTTGTATTTCTTAATTTATAATTTATAGATATGAGATATTCTAAAAATGAAATTATTTTGAATTGAAAAACAAAATGTATATGCAAAGTCTTTATCAAAGTTCAAAGTTTCTCCAGAATACCCCTATTCTGTCTAAAATATCAGTCTCTATAAGACACCAAATAACTTTCAGAGTTAGAATATCTCAACTGTGGGATCTTATAAAGTTTAAAATAAAAGAAATTACATACTTTCTATTCCAAGAGGGATGAGACAAGCTACAGTTATTATTAAATCAAAGCAAATATAAAAATTAACATTGTAAAAAGTTCACTGCTTGACTACAGGCTCCAGTTTCCATTTTGATTACTTTTCTACTGATGTTCTCAAAGACCATGGTTAAAACAAACATAGAGAGGAAAGAGTTTGCTCCATCTTGCAGCCAATGAAGTAAAGACAGACACTCAAAGCATAAAACTAGAGAAAGAATGAGCTGTGGAGGCCATGATGGAATGTTAATTGCTGGCTTGCTGCTCATGGATATCTTAACAAACTCTCTTACAACACCCAGATCATTAACCCAGAGAAGATGTCATCCACAGAGAGATGACACTCTCAAATTAACTGTCTTTCAAGAAAATGCACAACAATAAAGAGAAATCATTTTCTTGGTATTTAGATTGAAAATATATTCATAAGAATTTTATAAATCCATTTCTTTTAAATTTCAGATATTACCCTTCTCACAGAGTAATAAATTTCAGCAATAAACTTCTTAAAAGAGTAAAATAGAATAGTATTCATCATAGCACCTTCTTAATAGGTAATAATATTGTCTATGTCCCATTTTTTTATTAATAAATTTGTTTTTCAAGTTTTATTGTACACTTATAGAGAAATTATTGCCTTATCTGTGGTTATTCATTGATGAAAGTAAATTAAAAATACTGCATAGTAATTTTAAAACAAATTCTAACAATTAAGTTTTAAAACAGTGTCTTGCTTTAGTGAACACTCTACATGCCAACTTCTAAAACAACATTGGATGTTTCAGGATTTTTTGGGGTTTCAAACTGAAAACTTCATTAGCAAAATTTAGGTTATAAAGTCTAAAACACAAAATGCTGACAAAGAAATGGTTCGAAAAATGAGTACTTCTCAGAAAATCAAAAAGGGAAAACAATTTTTTTTTGGAGTCATGTTTGTCTGAAGAAGGCTATTTCATCACAAAATGCCTGATCTAGTACTCACGTTGCGACTGAGTCTACATCATTGACCTCTGGGTCTTCAATAGAAAACAGAAAACAGTAGACAGTATCATAATCCTTGACTTTTGAAGACAAATGGTAGCTCAAATGTGAAATAATGGGCACAAATGATAAAATAAAAGTTTTTAAAGTTACATAACTCTGAAGAGATTTTGATGCTATACCCAAACTCAAATAGCATATTTACAATAATTATATGACTTGAGCAATAATGGGAACAAATCTCCTAGTTAACCTTTATTTTGCATATGACATTGTAAGTTTTTGAAAACTAGTTCAGTGGAGTACTGATGTAGTTTATGGCTTTATTGGAAAAGCATATCTCTTGGTGTTACACGACTTCTGGAGGTTTAGAATAAATATAAATACAAATACACAAATACTAAATAAACTGGATGTCGCTGTTTGCAGAGATGCCCACTAATTTCAAGACATAACTTTGAAATATTATGTCCTTATTGTGATAATCCTGATAACAGTTGTAAGGAGTAAATAGCTTCATTAGATAACTTTGCAGGTGTAAAACTAAAAACAAGATGTTGCTCTTCAAAACACTTAATGACTAAAACAGTTTATTCACTTCTATTCATTGCATTTAACTTGAGATTTAATACAAATCTGAAAACTATATATATATTTAATTTGAAGAACCCATGCAGGATCATCAAAGTCTTTCACTTCATTAGCGGTAGGATGTAGGCCCTCCCCATGAATCTAGGCTGATAGAGTTTCCATCCATAGGAAATGGGATCCCAAAACCTATTCATGAACTAGGAATAAACAATGGTTCCACTGCCATATGCCCTAAGAATCCCCAAGTCTGCCTACTGACACTCACGTTCAAGGTAACTGCTTCCATCTTATGGTGGTTCCCCAGCTGTTAGTTAGCTCCAACTTGCTAAGGTCAGATGATTATGTGCATTTCTGCATCATAGCCTTGACCCCTTTCCTCATCACGCCTCCCTCTCAGGCTTAGTGCTTAGCTGTGAATCTCTGCTTCTGCTTTCATTATCCATTAGATGAAGGCTCTATGTTGTCATTAAAGGGAAGTGCCCTTTTATAAAGGGAACAAAGTGAATATGTCCAGATGGTGCTCTTAGTGACTGCAACTGAGGAGAGATCCCATCAGAACCCCAAGAACAGAACAGTATAGATGTCTGAATGCTAACACTCTATATAATATATATGTATATATATATCGCTGTATATATATATAATATATATATATTGCTGTATACATATATATATATTGCTAGAACACACACACATATATATATATATATATATATATGTTTTGCCTGAAATAAATATTTGAAAGAAACCACACAAATATAAAATATATCATAGGTATTATAAAAGGAAATACACATACTACAATATTATAAATTGTAGCACAACACAGAATATGTTGCAGTAATAGAACAGAAGATGGCATTTGTATAATGTTAGTTATACAAATATCTCAAGGTTAATATCCTCTTCATACCCAAAGGTATGTATGATTGTACCATTAACTGTTCTTGACATTTTTTCCTTGATCATCTTATTATATGAAATTATTACAAGACCTCTGGCTCTTCCCTTATCCTGGGTGTCTCTACTCCATTCAGTTCATGGGATTGGATGGGTTGCACTTGTTCACATATGACTTAGTGCTTCTCGGTAACACTCAGAGGTGGGATGAGTGAATCATAGATCAATGGGTATAGTAATATGACCCTAGGAATCAATTCATTGCTATAATCTCTTACCGGAATAACAGTATTAGATTTCCCCCTGTGTCCACGGCCTGTCTGTCTCATGTTGGATACTGGTTCAATGTCATGTGAAACACCCTAAATCCAAATAAAACATTGCTGGTTAGTCACATAATTTTTATTCAAACAGTTTTTCTTGCAATTACGTAGCTGTTGTAGGCTTTAAGGTTTATAAATATAGATGATTGCCTTTTTCCTGCCTCAGTTAATATAGTGCCTTCCAATAGCATGCACAGTTGTCAATTAGGGTCAAGCTTCCTGTTAGTCACCAACTTGATTTCTGAGTTTATAACAGAAATAAGTGCATCTTCAGCAATAGAACTTTACTATTGGAGAAAAACCAATAGCTTTGGTAATTGTTCATGATGTTTCAGGTGTAGGTTTCATTATCCCATTATTAATAAGATGTAACCTATTCCTGGAATATGTGACTTTATTTGGTTGTGTACACTGTCTAGCTGGAGTTAAAATTGATGGAAAATATTTATTAGCCAGTTGGCAACTACCATAAGAGTTCAGGAATTGAATGTCACCCAGAGTCTTTCTCTGGGTGGGCATGAACACACGCACGCACACACACACACACACACACACACACACAGAGACACACACACACACATAAACACACACTTTCCTTGGTAGACACCCCTCATAGATCAAGAAAGGTTGACTATAAGCAGAACTAGAGAAGCCAACAAGCAAATTCAGGTCAGGTCAAATAGAAACTTTTTGAGAACTGTGGACACTGTTGAGTTTGATAATTTTTTTTTAAGTTATTGCTGCTACATGCTGGTTTCAAGGTCTGCTAAGAGCTGGGACTTGTTACATTGTTAGTTTCCAAGGGTAAAACTAAACTGAAGAGAGATGGGTCAGTTGAAGTTAAAATATCAAATTAGGGTCAATTTACTCCAATGCTGTCATCTCCACTATCAACTTTTTCTTTGAAAATGCATTCATTGGATGTTTGTAGAAATTCTCTTAATCTTCATATTCAGAGTTGTCTTTGATATTTTTATAGGCTTTTATTGTTTATATAAAACTAGGGTATTTGGGAGGTGCCTGCTATTATCTTTAAGCAAATGGGTTTTGTTTTACTTTTATCAGAAGCTTTTTTGTAACACAATTGTGAATTCTGAAATTTATAAATACTGTTTGGATTATGTAACACCTTAAGCTTACCTTCAATTTTTCAAAATATTGTGTTAAATTCTAAAACTCTGTGTTTTGTAGCACTTACTTGTATTCACGTCATGCATGTTTGAAGGAGAGGAAGAAAGATATGAGGCAAAGTTCCAGTCAAGATGACTTACAGAAATTAATTTCCAAGAGAATTGATATCAGGAAATACAATTCAATGACAGGATGTTTTTCTAGTTTATCTAGTGTCTGAGTTTGGTATAATATTAAATAAAAGTAGGTAGCAATTTCCTATGCAATTATTTACTGATATTATGCAAATATCTTTTTAAAAATCAAGTTATATTTTAAATTAAAAGCTCTTGTATTTTAAATACCAATCTAAGGTCTCTCTTCCTCCCATCCTTACAACCACCCCCCTAACTCCCCATCCCACCCCTCATTCACTCCCAGGGAGGGAATGATTTTGTCTCTTGAATATCTACATTTTAATTTACTTAATACTAAACAGAATCCAAAGCATTGCACATATTAGACAAGATCTCAAATCCTGAGATGTACTCAATAATTAATAATTCGCCTTTATAAATATAATAGTTAGAATTTAATAACTATAAAATCTACTAAAAATGAATATTAGTTACCATACAGAAAACTAATAGGAATACTATTGTGTCTTTCCAATCATGAACTTGTATGTATAATTTACAAGTTTGGGTACCATTTAAGAGATCTAAAAATAAAATGATAAATAAAATCACTTTAAGTAGTACATGATAGGAAACTTAGAGTCTCTTAGAAACATTCAGAATGTATGTTAAGAGAAATTCATCATGACACAAACTTGCAAATATGCAAACATCTTTCTGCACATCAGAAGATGAATGGCAATGCCTATGGTCACTGAAAGCGAGTGAAGATTAAAGTTGTTGATTAACAGGTATTTCTTACTGGTCAGTCTATTGAGAAATGTCTTTCTTTGAAGAAAAACTGTTTTTCAGAGTTGTTTGGTGTTATAGTTTCATTAGGATGTAGTTGTTCCCAATTTGTTCCTTCCTGCCAAGGTATGACCTTTGCTGATATAGTTTGAAAACCTAATTCCAGTACAGAAAGGATGAGTCAAGGGTCAAACATGAGAAGCATGGTAATATTCCCTGTACAGCTGTTACAATTCATGTCAAGGAAAGAGAGTAAAGGTCAGGTCATAGGTTGGCACAGGAATGTTAATGAAAATGCTATGTTTAGGCATCTAGTTTCTTAGTGAGTTTTAGTATAGGCCATTTTTTTCAGAAGGCAAATATGTAGAACATATAAATAATTAATAATATATATGCTATATTAGGTGTCATGTATATGAAATAAATTTATCACTACAGATAAATGTATTTTACATAATCTATTTCATTACAAAAGGAAGGAGGTCTTATCTCCTTTATAATATTATTATGTTAATTTATAACTACTGCAAACATTTAAAATTAAACATATATGTATATGGCGAATATTGTTATTCATAACAAAACTAATAAATATATTTTAGTCATATCAAATAATGAAACTTATATAATGTGAGCAATAAAATTACTTTATAACTTTACCATAACCATCCTAATGTAGAGTTTTATATTATTGTGTTTTTGTGTATGCGTATGTGTATACTAAGTCACAGTATTTATGAAGAGAGCAGAAGAAATCTGAGGTGCTGGTCCTCACATCACACGTTGCTGTTTCAGTATCTTTTTATAATCAATTCTGCTAGTAAGATTGTCCCGTAAACTTCCAGGCATACTCCCATGGGAGGAGGAATGAAAAGCAGCAGCTTAGGTTTTACTTCTGACTTTTACATGAGCTCTGGAGGTTTACTCAAGTCCTCAAATTTATGCCATATGCTTTGTTACCCATCTAATTTACTGCCTAGCATCAACTACTATCATTTCTAGTAACCACTTGATTCCCAACACCAATTTATATTGTATAGTTTGACAAGTAGGAGAGTGATCAGTTATGATAGCCACTAAAATGAAACAAGTATTTTATCATACAATAATAACTATTTGGAGATATAATTTTCTCACATCATTGGTGTTTATTATATTGAATTTAGAAAAGTATCTTTGCATAGTTACAGTGATCAAGTTTCTCTCTCCCTAAAAGTTTTTCAAACTGGACCATAAAATCAATAAGAATATGATTTATTTTATTTGGAAGTGGCTGAGGATTGAAGCTAGGCCCTGTTGGGATACCCTACTAAGATAAAGGGCAGCCTTTAAACAGCTTAAAATAATTCACATTTTATTTTACTATGTTTTGATTATAGTTAGCAGTTATTTAAAATATCTTAATATTGTTCATTATATTTTTCTATAAATATTTTGATATAGTATTTGCAAGCAAATAAGGCAACACACACTATGGTAGACTGTCATGCGTTTTATCTGAATAATATAGTATTGTAACTTTCTTCGTCTAATTTTAATTAGTCTAGTTCTTCTTTAAGGTTTATAAATGTTTTCCTGTCAGTTTGCCTTTCCCCAGCTCTGCACAAAATGACCTAATTTATATTTTCATAAAATCAGTATTAAAAATATATTTAAATTTTTACCACTTTGACTGAAAATAAAAGCAAAGCTTTTGTATTGCATACAAATACAGTTGACATTTTATCTTTTGAAATGCTAATACAGTCTCTACATTTCTCTTTCTACATGTTTTGTGGGTATGTGAGATTTTCTTATATTTAAAAAATTGATTCATAAATTTGAAAATGTATTAAAATCAAGCATTTCTTATTACAGGTCAAAACATTAAAATATTTCTATTACACTTAAATTTTTAATTTTTTATATTACTCTAGAGATATATAATTTTGTTAATTGATATCACTTAATAATTCTCCAATTTATATATGAATCTAAACATTCAACTAATTTTCATTAATATGCATGAGGAAAATAATTTTAAAATCAATCACCTTTTTTTTCAGAAATTTAAGTATTCAAATTTTCATATTCTTTAAATTTTCTCTGAAGGGATAACTTAGATTTAATAAATTTTCCAATAAACTTTTCTTAATTATGTTTCTCTTGTGTATATGATTTCTTTCAATTCACATTTTAAAACATTTTTATTGTTAACTCTGTGTGTGTGTGTGTGTGTGTGTGTGTGTGTGTGTGTGTGTGTGTGTGTTATCTTCAGGTGCAAGTATAAGATTCTGGATCTCCTGGAGGTGGTAATCAAGACCAATATTACTCCAAATCAGTTGTTTCTTTCTTATTCATCATTTTGTCTTACCAGCAATGAGAATTTTAATTCAGCCACAACATTTTTATTTTCTAGTTAATAATGTAAAAAGAAAATCCATATTTGTTGTTGTTTTCTGGGTAAGGAGATGTTTCCTTATTTTCTAAGACCAGATTTCTCTGTTTAGCTTTGGCTGTCCTATTACTCACTCTGTAGACCAGTTTGGCCTTGATCTCACAAATAACCTCCTGCCTCTTCCTTCAAAATTATGGAATCAAATTTTCCTGAACAACCACTACCCAGCTGAAAATTCCTCATTTAGATTGAAATGTTTTTAAGTTAACAATTTTATCACTGTTAAACTGATCTGTGATTTCTTTCCTCACTGTTTTAAATAGATATTCAATAAATTTTAAACAATTATTATATGTTATAACAATTGTGTATTTTATTTTTATCATATTCCTCTATCAGTGCTACACTAGCCAAAATCTATAGAAATATTTTCTCCAGCATTTCATGATTATAGTTGTATTTAATGATATAAAACTTAAATGTTTGTTTAATTAACAATTATTTTTTATAAGTATAGATCTTTATAAAATATGTTTGTATACATTTGTACACATCTATATATCTGTACCTCCATCTATATCTTTAAATATAATATATTACATTTCTTTAATTCACTGTGTAGTTTAAAATCTTCCTAGCTTTAAGTTACGATAAACCCAACATGCAGGAACACTAAGTATTCTCCTTTTTGTTCTAAAAATATAGTGCAGAAGGCACTATACTTATTGAAGAAGTAAACATTTTCTTGGATTTTACAATAATACCCTTCTTTCTGGCAGATTGGAATAAATGACTTAGAAAAACCACCTGAGAAAGTGAGACAATGACAGGGACTAATATTTTTCTGTAGTTCTAAATTTACTGAAGCTCTTTAATCTCTAACCTTAAGATAGTACTATACTTACTTTTACCCACCAGAAACCTCTGTTCACCACATTTATATGCCAGCATTATACACCAGCTATTTAATATGACATCAAACAAAGCTACCTGTGCATTAAAATGATCTACTACATCATTATGGTGTACTAGTGAAGACTGATTTAGAAACCAGGAATGTCCTAGGTTTCTGGGTACTTGGATCAGCCTCAGTCATATATGTTGATCTTGGACAAATACTCCCCCTAAGCAGTGGGCCTCTTAAAAGAGTAAGTGGGAGGTACCCTTGACAGAATTAGTACAGGAGACAGCCTCTTGAACCTAACAACAATAGCACAGACACTGAGAACCACATTTAATATATGGGACCTCCTGAAACTCAGAAGCCTCTGTAATGCAAAGAATACAGTCAACAAGACAAAAACAGCAGCCCGCAGACTGGGAAAAGATCTTCACCAACCCCACATCTAACAGAGGGCTGATATCCAAAATATACAAAGAACTCAAGAAGTTTGTCACAAAAACATCAAATAATCCAATTAAAAAGTGGGGTACAGAACTGAATACAGAGAGAACACTCAATAGAGGAATCCAAAATAGCTGAAAGACACTTAAGAAAGAGCTCAACATTCTTAGCCATCAATGAAAATTCAAAATAAAACAATTCTGAGATACCATCTTACTCCTGTCAGAATGGCTAAATTCAGAAAAACCAATAGCAGCTTATGTTGGAGAGGAAGAGGAGAGTGAGGAACACTCCTCCATTGCTGGTGGAAGTGAAAATTTGTACAGCAATTTTGGAGATTACTATGGCTGTTCCTTAGAAAAATGAGAATCAGTCTACCACAGGATCCAGCATATACACAAAAATGCACATGCATGGAACAAAGACATCTGTTCAATTATGCTCATAGCAGCATTATATGTAATAGGTAGAACCTGAAATCAAACTTGATGCCCAACAACTAAAGAATAGATAAAAAAAATGTGGTAAATTTACACAATGGAATACTACTATTGCTGGCAAATAGATGGAACTTGAAGAAACCATCATGAGGGAGGTATTGTAGTTACGAAAAGAGGAACATGGTATGTACTCACTCATATGTGGATTTTCACATAGATCAAAAGATCACTAGCCTACAATTCACATTGCCAGAGAAGCTAGGATACAAGGAGGAACCTAAGAGATTCACACAAGGTCCCCCACAGAAGGGGAAAGGAACAAGATCTTCTGAGCATATGGGGAGAGGGGGGGAGGCAGGGAGTGGAGAGGGAGCTAAGAGACAGAGAAGAGAAGAGAGGAGAGGAGGGAAAAGGAGACCATGCGGGACCATGAAGACTGGGGGACGAATAGAAGAGAGCAAGTAAAGAGATACCATAATAGAGAGAGCCAGTATAAGTTTGAAGACAAAACTGACACTAGAGAATTGTCCAGAGACCTACAAGGATGACCCCAACTAACAATCTGAGCAACAGTGCAGACAGGCTACCTTAAATGCCCTTCCCTGATAGTGAGATTGAAGACCACCTTATATGCCAACAATGAGCCATCATCCAGTAGCTGATGGAATCAGAAGCAGACACCCACAGCTAAACAATGAGCCAAACTCCTGGAATCCAGTTGCAGAGAGGGAGGAGTAATGAGAAAAAGGGTCGAAACGAGGCTACAAAAACCCAAAGAGACAGCTAACCTGAACAAGGACAGCAGACTGATAGCCGGGAAAACAGCATAGTACAGACTCAGACCTTCTGAATGTGGGTCTCAGTTAGAAGATCTGGGCAGTCTATGGAACTGTGATAGTGGAACCAGGATGTATCCTTGGTGCACAAAAGGATTTCAGGAGCACATTACTCGTGGAGAGATACTCCCTTAACCTAGAGGCAGGAAGGAGGGCTTAGGCCCTACCCAAAATGACTTAAAAGATTTTGGTGATCCTTCCTGGAAGGCATCACCCTCCCTGTGGAGTGCAGGGAATAGGATGGGAGGGTGGTTTGGGGTACTTGGGAAGATGGGAGGGAGAGGGAACTGGGATAGATATGTAAAATAAAAACACAATAATAATAATAATAATAAGGAGAAGAAGAAGAAGAAGAAGAAGAAGAAGAAGAAGAAGAAGAAGAAGAAGAAGAAGAAGAAGAAGAAGAAGAAGTCTAGGAAACAAAATTCAGGCTTGATTGAAATCATTAGATGTAGCCTTGGTTCTCTCTGTACCACAGCTTCTTGGTGTTAATACTCAAGAAATACAGAAAGATGGGATATTCATCTTTACTCTTACTCACAGCCAATTCCTCGGCCACACCTACCCAGCACCAATTGTACTAGCAGTGCTTGTCTCTTCTTAATCACAACTGATTTTCAACCACAGATGGCTGAAACAATATTCTTAATTCAAAACCTCAAATGAATGGCCCTGACAGTGGTTTGTAAGGGACTCTCAAGCTTCACACTGTATTTTCATTTATTTTTAGTTTCATTTAATTTTATTTAATTAACATTACTTCATGTATTATACATTCAATTTCTACTCTCTCCTTTCTCCTGCCCCCATTCCCCTCTACCTCCACCCCATTCATTCTTCCTCCCTTTCCATTCAGAAAGGGGAAGGCCTCCCATGGGCTTGAACACACCAGGGCAAATCAACTTGAGATAGGACCAAAGTCTTCCCATTGCAAAAAGACTAGACAAGGTACTCCAGCATGGAAAGGTTTCCAAAATTCAGCTAAGTGCCAGGGATGATAATAATCTCACTGCTAGGAGCCTTGCAAATAGATCAAGCTACTCAACTGTCACACTCGTGCAGATGCAGAATGCCTAAGTCAGCCCCATGGACTCTCCCTAGCTGTTGGTCTAGAGTCCATGTACTCACATAAGTTCAGTTCACACACGTTTAGTTCAGCTGTCTCTACGGGTTCCTCTCTCATGATCTTGATCCTTGTGGCTCAAACATTTCCTTATCCCCTTCTTCAAGAGGACACTTGGAACTCTCCCCAGTCCTTGGCTGTGAACCTCTGCATGTACTCCTATCAGTTATTAAATAAAGGCTATTTATCCAAAAATATAAATAAATAAAACAGAGATCTCATGAATTTGTTTTGAAATTTAGTGAAACTGGAAGAAAATTATTTTGCGTTAGTTAACCCAGACGTAGATATATGAACATGAATACGAACATACAACCCAGATCCGCAGCACAATGCTGTAACAAGGCTGTCCCAAAGAGGGTTGCATGGATTTCTCTGGGAGGGAAAATAGAAAAGATCTTCTGGGTAAAATGGGGGCAAGAGATTGGGAGATGAGAACATGAGGTGCTATGTTGGATTGGCTGGGCACAAGACTGAGGGGGAGAATAACCAAAGAAACATCTTGATGAGGAGGACATTTAGGGATTAGGGATAAACCTGGTGCCAGGAAAACTACCAGGAATCCACAAAGATGACCCCAGCTAAGATTTCAAGCAATAATGGAAAGGGTGCCTGAACTAGCTAGCTACACTAAGAAGATTGGTAGTTACTCTAATTGCCATCAAACTGTAATTTTAAATCCCAGGCAGGCTCCATTATCTGCAACATAGTATACATTATCTTCTGTGTTCCCCCAAACAGCCAAGTAAATTTAACAACTGAGTGATTTATATAACCTAAAGTTCTACCATTCTTATACAACTCTCCCAAAACCACCTGACCAAGTCTATTTCAGCAGCTCCCATAATCTTAGTAACGCTGTCTGCCTAAAGACTACAGTGTGAAGCCAATGGGTTTGGTTATTTGACTTACTGTGCTTTGATCACAGATTATTGAAGGGAATCAAGTCAATGATTTAAGGCAAGAGCCTAGATGCTTCAGAGTACTGAAGCAGTGCAAAGGTAGGAATAATGCTTCAGGTATGCTATCCCTGATTTGTCCAGCTAGATTTTATATACAGAAAAAGACCAAATGCTCAGGATTAGCACTACCTGTAGTTGTCTAGTACCTCAGACATCAATCATAAAATGAGAAATTATCGCACAGGGTTGTCTACAGAACAAACTGATGAAGACATTATCAAAATTCAAACTATCTTTTCCAAAATAACCTTTTATTGTGTTTATTTGACCTACAGTCTGTTCATCTCAGTTAAATATTCATGAAAATATCCTTAAAGACACAATGCAATATTTGTCTAAGTGATACCAATTCTATAAAATTCATCATTATCCATCACGTCACTTGACTAGATCCTAAGAATGCACCCCTCCACACACACACACACACAAACATACACCCCAATTTCACTTGACTTTAGCTATGGCTGTGTACATTAGTAAGGGTCTATTACTATGATAAAGCACCATTATTTTGATAATTTTGAGAGGAAAGAGTTTGATTTCATATGGTACTATATCATATTCTCTTGTAACAGGCAATTGCAGCTGTAACTGAAACAGGAATCCAAATGCAGAAACTGGTACAGAGACCTTGGAGTAGTGGTGTTTACTGCCTCACTCTTTGTGCTTTGTTTTTTTATAGAATTCAAGCCCTCCAACTCAGGACTGTCAGTACACAGTAGGCTGGACCCTGTCACATTAATCATTAATAGAGAAAAATATTCTTTTTTTTCTTAACTACACCTATAGACCAATCTTAGGGAGATATTTTCTGAGTTGAGCTTTACTCCTGTCAGGTGAATCTAGCTTCTGTCATGTTGATCTAAATACTATCCTGCACACTAAATGCCAATCCATCAAGCTATGCGAAGCAGTTTTGCAGTTTTCTAAAAACTAATTTTTTTGTTTTAATTTTACTGGAAAGTCTTCCAAATCATCTCTGGCAACAGAAGTTTACTAGTTAATGAATATTTTATAAACTAGCTGTTTCTGCTTGTGTCACTGGCCAGATATGTAAGAAATATTCTGAATCTTTAATTTATGCAGTACTTAATTTTAAAATATATTTCCAGTCATATAAACCAAATGTCATTATTATTTATTCATAAATATTTGACCCTCAAGATCAATTGATTTCACTTCTGGGCATATACCCAGAGGATGTGCAATCATTCCACAAGGATGCTTGCTCAACTATGTTCATGGCAGCTTCATTTGTAATATCCAGAATTTGGAATCAACCTAGTTTCCCCACAGCTGAAGACTTGATAAAGAAAATATGATACATTTAAACAATGGAGGCTGCTTTTTTTTTCATTTATTAACCTTTTAGAAAGCATGTTAGATTACAATTGTTCAGTAATTTTGAGCCAAATTTAGGATTTAATATAATTCAGGCACTATAGATTTCTGTTGTAGAATATTATATGTGTAGATTTGCTTATCCTGAGGAACATTAGTTGTAGTGAATCAAAGATGTGTTATATTCCTTTATGTCACATTTGTTTAACTCTGTGAAGTTGTGTTACTTGGCCTGTCTAAAACACCTGATCAGTTTAATAAAGAGCTGAACATCTAATAGCAAGGAAGGATAAAGAATAGGTGGGGCTGGCAAGCAGACAGAATAAATAGGATAAAACTGGGAAGAGAGCAAGGAGTAAGAGGAAAGGAGAGAGAGACAATAGGGTAGCCAGTCACACAGATAGTGATGGAATAAGAGTGAAAATAAGATATACAGAAGTAAGAAAAGGAAAATGCAGGCCAAGAGGCAAAAAGCAAATGGGACAACTTAGTTAAGGAGAGCAGATTAGAAATAATCCAACCTAGGGCTGGGCATTTATAAATAATAATAAGCTAAGCCTCATAATGTGATTTATTTGGCCCCCAAAAGAGCAAAGAGTAAAAATACTAAAAAGAAAATAGCCACAGATGTCTTTGTTTATAACACAGAAATATTCAATATTGATCCTCTCAGTATGTGTGATAATTTGCACTTTTGGTTCCAAAAGTGTCCTGAATCCGACATAAGCTGTACATGTCCAACCTCGACCAGCAAGGAAAACACAACTCCTGGAAGATCTTCTTCATGCAGTTTATTCAGGATCATTGAACAAGCTTCTTCTGCCCCCAGGGAAACTCCCTTACAGGCTTAAATCCCCTTGTGCTGACCAACCCCAGTGAGCCAAGTGAACACTGCAGATAGGCTACTCTAACGCGGAAGCAAAAGGCTGGACAGGCTTAACCAAATAAGGGCTTGTTTACGCCACAGAGCACTCACCCTTGGGGAGGTGGAAGGCAGAAGCCAGTGCCATCTTTAAGGTACGGCACTTCACAGCTCTCCATAATAAGCATTAAATCCAATGCATGATGGTGAAAAATAATAGATTGTATTCTTGTTATTGCTACAAATATTCTATATTTTTCAGTTTATTTTATTATAATCATGAACTCAAGAACCAAGCACATATAAAACTTTAGTATGACCCACCCAGGATATATTTGTGCAAAATCAAAACACATTATAAAAGTAGCAGCAATAACTTTCAGTAGATTTTGTTACATTAGAAACAAATACATGCTTTGACATCAGTTATTAATCCTCCTACTATTATTAGAAGTAAGTCATTTGCTCACAATTCCCATACACCTACAAATCTACTTGCAAAGTTTTTAAGAGCCGACTCAAGAGATAAGATAGTAGCAAAAATGTAAACTAAAATAATTGTAATTGACACAATAACATGAAATAATTGCATGTGTTTAAAAAATTGAATCTTTGATAATGTAACATTCTTTACTTGTTTCAAACACATTATTTTCTATGTATAATATTCATACAAATGGTTCATTAAATGCTGATTTTCTTGGAGTGATTTTGCAGGTCTCTCCTTACATTTTGTTTTCCTTACTCCCTGATTAAGCTGTAGAAAAATAGAAGGAACCAGAGACTGAAGCCAGAGAGAAGAGGAAAAGGCTTTCCTGGGTTGATTTTCTGTAAGTTGTGGTCGAACTCAGCTTTATAATACAGTGTCTGAGCCAAACTGGAATGCAAATGCAGAGAGGAGTGAAAAGACCAGGCTACAGAAACCCACAGCTGACCTGAACAAGGAGTAGCTAATGCACCCCCCCAACTGATAGCTGGGAATCCTGCATGGGACTGACTCAGACCCCCTGAACATGGGTCTCAGTTAGAAGGCCTGGGCAGTCTAAAGGACCTCAGACAGTGGAACCAGGATGTATCCCTGGTGAATAAAAGGACTTTGGAGCACATTCCCCATGGAGGGATACTCCCTTAACACAGAGACAGGAGAGTAGTCCTAATCCCTACTCCAAATAACTTGACAGATTTAATAACCCCCCCCAGGAAGGCATCACCCAACATTTGGAGTGGGGGAGGATAGGATGGGAGGGTGGCCAGGGGGCATGAGAGGGTGGAAGAGAGAAAAGGGAGGGAACAAGAGGGAACTGGGATAAGAAAAATAAATAAATATAAAATAAAATACAATGTCCTCTGTGAGTTCCTGTATTAAAATTGCCATTTTTCTTGAACATGGTAAATTTTTATGGTTTTTTGCTTTTACTGACTCGCGGTGGTGTCTCTCTTAGTCTTTAACATACAATCAAACCATAATCTTGTGGAATTTGTTCATTTTATCACTACTAACGTCCTCTGTAGAGATTCAGCCCCTTGTTCTTGTCAGGGTGCCAACTGACCGCACTGTGCAATTATTTACTGCAGGTGATAGAACTCTTTATGCCAGGTCTTTTTCTCTCTACAGCTTAATCTCCGAGTCTTAAGCATTGTCTTCTGAAGAAGAAATCATTTCTTCCCTTTCTGAATTGCCAACAGCCTTCACTCTCCTATGATAACATAATTTTCCATCTATTTTAACTCCATAGTTCTGGGCTTTGTTCATTTTATAATTTTTTCTTCTTCATTCTTTTCATATCTTCATGTATGTGAACTCTCCCATGTATAACAATATCTGTCTTTGAGAAGATATCATGTGGCATGAAGATGTTCTAAATCTGTTTTTAATACAATCATTGAATAAATTTGTTCTGCCATTAAAGAAACAGATGATTTTATATTGTTTCACTTCTTTAACTTTAGAGAAGTAAAGTAAAAATGGGGTACCTAGATTTTCTGCTTAGAAATCTGAAATGCAGAGGGCCTATGTTATTTCAGATTATGGCTTAACTGAAAAATAAAAAAAATTACAAAGAAAAGTGGCATCTTCTCAAAGGCACTACAGACGTAAAAAAAGTGGGACCTCATATTGTGTCTAAGAAGCCAAACTTGATAAATAGAAGTAGTTTCAATTTACTTTTTAATTGCTACCGTTTCTTTATGCCTAGAAGGCTGATATTAATAATATATGCTATAATAATAAAGTACCTGTCAGTGACTGTAGATAGTGCAGTGCAATCTATTTGTTCATTTTGCCTAAAATTACACTTTTTTCTCATATTGTACTTGAAATGTTTGAATACTACATTTTTTTTACTTTATTCATGATGTTTTAGAAAGTATATGAAAATCCATAAAGCTAGATATTACCAAGACATCTTGAAAATTACAACAGAGTGAAAAATATCAACTAATATTTTATGAATTACCGATGAGCTACATAAATTGAAGGTAATGCTAAGCAAGAGGTAAGAAGTGGAAATCTCCATGAGAAGTTCAAGCTTCGCAAAAATTAATTAATAGAGTCATGATTCATTAAAGTGGCTACATCTGGGTGTAAGGAAGGTTAATGGCTTGTAAGGGCATGAAGTGGCTCTTTGAATGCTGTTAATATCATTTCTATATTTGAAATTTGATCACACAGATGCAGTTGCATTAAGCTCTCAATGAGCATAAAACGCTCAACCACTTTCTTTTCTTATTTTACCATGTACTCTACGCTTCTTTATTATATGTGTAACTCCTCACTATTATATTTAACGCGACTGTCAAAATTCCAAAATCATGACTTGTTGTTCCCTTACTCATCCTTGGTACAATTGAGGATATTGTTCTTATTATTGCTTATTACTTTTCTTTGTATTAAAATATTTTGAAAGTAGTCATGTTAGTATCACCAGGCAAAAAGAAGATCACAGCTAAAGCTTTCAGCCAAAGAATTAATCTTTAACGAAATATTGACCATTATCAGGAAATCTGATATATATATATATATATATATTAATTTTTTTTATACTTTTCCTTTTTTTAATTAAATTGAAACAATGTTGTTTTCTTTTTTTTTTAATGTCAATTCCAGTTCCCTCACACTCCTATCCTCCCATATCACCCCCTCCAAACACCTACCCATCCCCTTTCTGCTCTCCAGGAAGAGTGAGGCCTTCTATGGGGAGTCTTCCACTGACCAAGTCCATGTGAGAGTTCAGAAAATGGTAATAATTCAAATTTTTGCTGAGCCTTATAAAGGCAAACCAACAAGATTTCTTAATTCCCACCAGGATCATTCAGAAACAAGTATATATCATGACATCCTTGCTGCCTGCATTGCTCCCACCTACACAAATCAGGGGAAAGCACATATTCTGACCTATTAGCTACATAAGTGCCTTCTGTTTTCATGTGGTCAAGTACATCCAGTGAAGTTGGGTCAAACTTGTTTAGGCAAATGAGTACATATGACTTGCCATCTTACACAAGCAACAGTGTAAAACATCTCATAAAGGATCTGTGCCTGTGCAAAGGAGTTACAGTTTAAAGGTATTTTTCATGAATCTCTTAGGACAGTAACTACAACTCCCCACAGAATTTTATCCCTCAAGTTCCCCTCCTTGTGTTGTATCTTCAGGCAAAGCCTTGACTCTGTGGGAATCTGTTTCTATTGGGATCCAATAATCATCAATTTAGTGGCACCCTGGTAGGAATTTGTGTATCAAATTAAGACATTAATGATGCAAGTGCCAACAGTAATTACAATAAACTAAAAGGTCTAAGACCTTATAATTGTCAGCATCAGGGTTGCCGCTTAGGTGGTACTTGGAAAAAAGAACAAAGTGCAGTTGTTTATTAATTCTCAGGTCACCCATTGTTTTTCTTTGCTTTGCAATTTTTTTATGAGAATAGTCAGATTATTTTTAATGATTCTTGAGTGTTCATATACAAACAGCAATGTTCTCTTAAATCTACGTTATACATCCTTTTCTTCATAAGGACAGTCAGGTTTCCTATCATATTAGATATTTGTTTTAGCCAATATGCCTACCTGTCAAAATACCTGGGTTTGTTTGGTTTTAATAAGTACCTTTGGTGTTATGACAATAGGCACTACAGGTAGTAATTTTTTCCCTATGTTTAGTGTTTCCCTTCTACCTAAAATTCCACCCTGTTGAGGAAAGGGGATAATATATTCTCTTCAGTGACCACTTCCTCCTGAAAGCAGGAGGACATTGTAATGGACAAGTAAGGCTGGAATGAAAGTCAAAGACTGAAACGAATTCAGGCAATGGGGCATTCATCCGAAGCATCTGGTTAGCTGATCCAGACGAAGGGACAGGAGCAATACCACTGGATGGATTGGTTGACATCAGCTTTCAACACAAGTCCATAGCTCACAGCTATTTAAAACAGTTTATACCTGTACCATTTCTGTTAGCCAAGTAGAAATCTGCTTGACAGTTATAGACTAAGGACACAAGTTAAAGTTTAAGGACTTAAAGGGAAGTCTTACATTTTGAACTTTCAATACCATATTCCTGACAATTGGGCAGAGGGGAGGAGTACAAAGACTAGCAGAGAAAGGAAAAGAGAAAGAGAACCTATCCTCAGGAATAGGAAATAGGGAAATTTAGCCAATACTTATCTGAAGTCCTTTGACCTGTGACAGGGGGATCCAAGTCTTATGTTTTTTTCCATTACCTAAATCTTCCATGAATATTATAGTTTTTAAAAAGAGATAAATTTTTAGATAAAGTAGTACTATCACTTTTGTCATCTACATTTTAGAAAACGCAGCTAAAACGTGTTCATAAAACAAATAGTATGATTTACCAACTCATTGGAACTCTGAACATTGGAAATCTGACTATAACACTAGTATGGGAGCAATAAAGAAATCTGAAACTTTCAATTTTCACATATCAAAAAATTATTTTTTAGATACTCAGGTCTTACATAAACCTAAAACTTCTTTTTTCACCCAATCATTTGTCATAAGTCATAGGTATATGATTACTGAGAGCAGTTATTGAAATGTAAATTTCTTAGATAAAGGAACAGTAAAAATGGCATTATTCTCCCTGTGGAGTGGGGGTTGGCATATGAGGGAGGGAGAAGAAACTGGGATCGATATGTACAATAAGATAAAATAATTTAAAAAATTGCATCTGAAACATATTTATCCTTTAATATGAAGCCTGTTAGCAAGCCTGTCTTCCTTTTCTCATTGGGAGACTTAGATATATAGCAAAAACAGGACCTCATTTTTACATATGAAATGAATTGACAAGGTAGCTGCAGGCTTAAGAGGAGTTGGTTGCATGTTGCTGTGAAACTAACAAAGCTACAGTATGTCTAACCATCAATGTCTCAGGAGATCTGAGAAGGATGACTTATAGCAGGAAGTATAATCCAAATGACCTATATATCAATTAACAATGCAGGGAATACCCATTGACTACACAGTTAACCCATGTGTAGATGACTTCATTTGGGGCAGAAGTTCCAGGGCAGCGTAAGTTTTCACCCACCAGACATCAATCTGAGATTTTCCTGTAGAAAAGCAACTTGTGAGATTCACCTCACTTTGCCTACAGAAATATGGGCAATCAACTCTCCAGTGTTCATCTTCTGTTTTGGGCAGGTTACTTGTGGAAATCTAGCCACTGGGAAAAATTTTTCCCTGTGGTTAGTACAATAAAAATCAAGGTGGGGCTTCGATGTCCTGTCTTCTCTTTGGAGACCTTGTGATAACTGTTAGGATCTAGGGTATGTCTGCCATAATGAGCTTTTACTACTCACATTTTTAAATGCCCTATTCAAAAGTTTTTTGACAAGCTTGAGAAACATTATTTGTTAATCATATCTAAGATAAACAATCTTGACTTGCTTTTAGCTACTTGTTTTAGGTGTAACCTTGAAATTATACATGAGAGACTAAATAAATAAAACTTTTTTCCTAGAATTAATTACAGAAGTACCTACCATGGCTACAAGTGTAGTTCTGAACACTCTAAAGAAGTTAATTATTTATAAGATGATTGAACACCAACTCTCATGTGTTAATCATCTTTAACAGCTTACAGTAAGTTCTTAGCTTTTGTAAGATTAGATTTTTATAGCTTTATCCATGTTAGGTTTAATCTTAAAATTAACAATTTCTGAATTGAATTTGTTTTAGTTACAAATGAAATGTTTAATCATAAATAAATTCCATAAGGAGACTGACACGTTTATTTTCCTCATATTCATAGTGCACTATTACAGAATATAACAGGTATTCATGTGATTCAGTTTATCAAAATAACTAAAGCTCAACAAAGTTACCAAATATTCGAAGCCTAGACATATTTTCTTAAGTCTAAATAGACCTTAGTTAATGAGAGACATTTTCTAATCCAGTGGTTTTCAACCTGCCTAATGCTAGGACTCTACAACATCTTTCCTCAAGTTTTAGTGACTCCAGCTTTGAAATCATTCTTGTTGCTATTTCAAAACAGCAAATTTGTCACTGTTATGAAACATACTGCTAGCATTTAATATGGAGCCATTGCTAGGCTTTCCCTGTGAAGGGGTGCTTTGGTCCCTGAAATGTTTCTATCACAGTTTGATAACGTCTTCTCTAAGCTCTTTCCCAGATTGCTTAGGCCATTGTCTTGTTGCATCATTGGATATGGATACCCCCGTTTCTGCTGTTTGGTGTTTGATACTCATAGCTGTGTACTTAACTTTTTAGCCTTTTAGTTAATGCATTAATAATATTAAATATTGTATAAACTTAAATTTTCCCATAGCATTATATATGTATATATTTTAAAACTGTACTTAAAAATATTACCCAGTTTTCTTACATTTAAACTTCCTAAAATATCTGAAATTTTCTCTTAAAGGAAGTTTAAGATATCTCGACTGTGTGTGTTGCTGTTATTTCAAAAAAAGTAAAGTTCCCTTTTACTCTAGGAGAAGAAAAGCACAGTATATAACCTGAACAAAGCAAAACCAAATTCTAATATTACAAAATTGTTCAATGCTCGAATTCTCGGTTCAATCATCTGAGTTTTCTCAAGGGGCTTTTGTCACCTCCCTCACCCCACCCTTGGTAGCATATGTAGCCTGTGTTTTGGGTCCTAGCCTGCTCCATTTTGTTGTTCCTTGTCTTTCTGGTGAGTATTACACGACAGCAATATCTTCAAAATTTCTAGGCGACCCATTGCCACTGGTCTCTCTTAGGAATTCCAGTCTAACTACACACCAGCTACTCTCCATGACTACTTCACATCTATAACTATGGAATATAGAATTCTAAATTTTTTAAATAATTGGTTTAGAAATAAATAATTAAAATTCTATATGACATTTTCAGACCTATATTATAAAAACATTGTATTAAAAATAAAAAGAACTTTAAAAATTAAAAGTTGTTTTAGAATGAAAGAATTAAACATATTCCCACCAAAAAACGTGTAACACTTGTGTGACTCTTATAAAGTTTGGATGTCAATACAGAGTACTATTGTATGTGAGTTTATAGAGGTACATTTTTAATAATTTATTATGAAATTAATAATTAATAAATTAAGCATTCTTTTTGAATCCTATTTTTCATAAGCCTTGTTTTCAGGACAGAAATTGTCATACAAAACTCTAACCAGAAATATCTTGGAGACTTTTATTGCCTCCTAGGTTGGCTCACAATGTGTGGTCACCTTCAATCATGATGGTGGTAAAAACACACAACATCCATGCTATCCAAACCTATCAAACATGGCTGCAGGTCATGACTTTTTCCATCCTGAGGAAGGGCAAAATCTAAAATGGCAGTAAGCCATGTGTTGCTTATATCACAACATGGAGTCACATCGCATGGTTACTTTAAGATTACCTATGAAAAGATTTTTAAGTATTAATCTTGTATTAGGAAAAGACATCAAAATCTGTTCTAGTTTCAATAACAAGGTGTTATAATGAAAACAAATGCAGTCCTAACTCACTGTCAGGGTTATTCCCAGTACATTGTACTGCAACATAGACAATAAGAATTGGAAAAGAATCTGCAGAGCAGAAAGCAGAAAATCATATATTATGATTCCTGTGAACAATTCTAAGTCATTGTCTGTTTCTTCAGTATGTGGCTTGATTTAATCAAAGAAAACTTCAAAATTATTCTCTGTTTTGGGTACTGTTTCATCTAGTTAGTACTAGGGCACTAATCACAATTAAATAAAAAATTTCTAGGCATAAGTAAATTATAAAACATACTTCATTTTGTTTTTGTTTAATTCACATATTTATTCTTGTTTTAGAAAATGTATTAATGTGTTTTGTATTTATGATGTTAAGTAACAATATACTTAGCAATTACAGGTCTTAAATAATGCTAAATCACTTTTTCCATCCACTTAACTACCTTCTGAGCTACAATGCTGTTCTTTTTACTACACATATACTTAACAGAAAAATTTATGATACATATATTAGAGTATTGCTTACTAACAAAATGAGGCAGAGATTAGAATTTATCTAACATTCAGTTAGACTTATTAATTTAATGATGCTATTTCAATAGTAATGCAATTTTCAAAGAAAATATAAGTTCATAGTAGTATAACAACATGGAATTTCTAACTTTAAATATAGTTCATATTATTTCCTAGAAAGGTTAGAAAAGATCATTTTATTTCTAATGAATAAATTTGTAAACAGCTAGAATAAAGTAATTTTCCCTATTAGTTCCGAGATCAAGCCTCAAATAAAAGCAATTTAAAATAATATGTTTATATGTTAAATTATTACTTCTTCACAAAAATATATAATACATTAATATTTTGTATCTGTGCAGGTAGGTCTATTTTTATGAATGAATATGTTATTTATGATTAAATTAGAATGCAACTAACAAAGAAAAAGGCCAGAAGGAATTTGTATTCTTACAATGAACAGCATGTTTAATTTAAAAAATCAACATATTAATGTTTACAAATGCTTTGCAATCTCTGGTTAATATGCTTTGAAACCTTTTTCACCAGCTGCATAGTGGTGGCACAGAACTTTAATACTAGCATTCAGGAGTCAGATCTCTGTGTTTGAAGGCAACCTTGGATACCCAGGGTGTTCAAGAATAGCCAGGGCTACAATAAGAAACCATGTCTTAAAAAACAGAAAACAAACAAAATATCTACCCTAAATTCTTTCATCATCTATTTGTCTTCTCTAATTTAGTAACCTTAATTTCCCCTTGACACGATAACTATTAGTTTTATATATGATTGTTATGCAAAGTTTTCTATGACTCCACATTCTTTTTACAACCTGTGATTAAATAAATTTAACTGATAGTTTTCATATCTCTGTGTACTTGTACCCCTGAGAATGGAAAGAAAAAGTTTTAGAACCAAAGCAGATTACTATTATTTCAGCAAGGGCATATTATTTCTCTTTTTCTCTAATTATTCTCCTGTGGAATGAATATCTTAGAAACAGCATGCCAGGTGTCCTAAAGAAGATTAATGCTATTTGAAAAAAACTCTACAGTTAGAAGTCTTACAACATATAGGAAGACAAGCAAAGATAATTTAATCCAATCAATTTCTCTTTTCAAGAAGATGAAAGTCACTCTTTAACCACTCATAGGCTATAAAGAAATGTCTCATGTGTGAGTTGAATTTCAGTAATGTTTCTTTTATTAACGTAGGTGTTTTTCTTTGTATTTGGAGCATAGTAGCTCAGAATTTAAGACGTCATCCTGATGGATTTTTCATATGATGAATATAAAATGACCTTCTTCATCTCTTTTCATTGATGTTAGTTTGAAGTCTAATTTTTGTTAGATGTGGGCTAGCTACACCAGCTTGTTTCTTGGGTCCATTTGATTGGAAAACCTTTTCCCAGCCATTTGTTCATAAGTAACATGTGTCTTTGTGGTTGAAGTGTGTTTCTTGTATGGAGCAAAAGGATGGATTATGTCTCCATAAACATTCTATTAGCCCATGTCTTTTTACTGGTGAGTAAAGACCATTAATATTGATGGAAATTAAAGACCATTTACTGTTACTTATTGGTTTTTTTTTTTTTTTTTTTTTTTGGATTTGGTTGTGGTGGTGGTGCTGTGTGAGGATTTACCTTTGTTTTTCTTTCAACTTTTGGTAAAGTGGGATTATCTATTGCCTATGTTATTGTGACTGTAGTTAACTTACTTAGGTTGGAGTTTTCCTTCCAGAATATTACACCCACTCTCAACAATAGACAGGACCACCAGAAAGGAACTTAACAAAAGAACAGAAATAAGTTATGACTCAAATGGGTTTAACAGACAACTACAGAACACTGTATCCAAACACAAAAGACTATGCCTTCTTCTCAGCTCCACATGAAACCTTCTCAAAGCACAACCATGTACTACTGGGCTACATGGAAAACCTCAACTGAAACAAAAAATTGGAATAGCACCGTCTTATCTTTTCAGATCACCATGTTTAAAAGTTAGAATTCCACAGCAACACAAATGACAGAAACCCTTCAAACACATGTACATTGAACAATGTGCAATTGGACTACTCCGGAATCAAGGAAGAAAAAAAAGAAATTAAGGACTTCCTAGAATTCAATGAAAATGAAGACACAACATACCCAAACTTATAGGATGGCTTGAAAGCAGTGCTAAGAGGAAAGTTCATAGAGCTAAGCTTCCACATGAATAAAATTGAAAATAATTACACTAGATAATTAACAGCAAAACTGAAAGCTCTAGAACAAAAAGAAGCAAACTCACTCTGGAGGAGTAGATGTCAGGAAGTAATCAAATTGAGGGCTGACATCAATATGGTAGAAACAAAGAAAACCATACAAAGGATCAATGAAACAAAGAGTTGGTTCTTGGAGAAAATCAATAAGAGGACAAACCTTTATCCAAACTAATCAAAAGGCAGAGAGAGAACATGCAAATTAACAAAATTAAAAATGAAAAGGTGATGTAACAATAGACGTTGAGGAAATCCAGAGAATCATCAGGTCATACTGAAAAGCTCTATTCCACAGAATTCAAAAAGTTAAAGAAAAAGGACAATTTTCTGGATAAAAATCACTTTAAATCAAGAACAGCCAGGCAATTTAAATTGGCCTCTAAACCCTAGTAAAATAGAAGCAGTCATCAAAAGTCTCCCCCCTCAAAAAAAAAAAGAAAAGAGAAGAAAAAGAAAAAAATTCAAAGAGCAGCTAATACCAATGCTTCTAAAGTGTTCCAAACAATTCAAGGAAGAGGGACATTGTTAAACTCTCTTTATTAGACTACAATTACCTTGGTACTCGATCCAGACAAGGACACAACTAAGAGAACAACAGACCAATCTCCCTAATGAACATATACCTAAAAAATACTTAATAAAATACTACCAAACTGAATTGAAGAACACACCATAAAACTCATACACCATGATAAGCTGTACTTCATTTCAGAGATGCAATGATTGTTCAACATAAGAAAATCCATTAATGTAATCCACCATAAAAACAAACTCATAAAGAAAATCCATATGATCATCTCACTAGATGCTGGAAAAGCCTTTGACAAAATCCAACTCCCCTTCATACAGAAATATACCTAAACATAATAAAAGGTATATATAGCAAGCAATCAGCCAACATCAAACAAAATGGTGTGAAACTCAATACAATTGCTCTAAAAACTGAAAAAGATAAGGCTGTCTATACTATCTCTTCAATATTGTATGCAAAGTAGTAGCTAACTCAATAAGACAGCAAAAGGAGATCAAGTGGATACAAATTGGAAAGGAATGAATCAATTTTTCACTATTTATAGGTGATATGGTAGTTTATATAAGTGACCAGAAAATTTCTACTAGGGAACACCCACAGCTAATAAACACCTTCAGCAAATTCGTGGGATACAAGATTAACACAAAAAATCAATAGCACTACTATATACAAATGATGATGTGGCTGAGCATGAAATCAGAGAAACATCACCATTTACAATAGCCACAAACAACATAAATTATTTTGGAATAACTCTAACCACACAAGTAAAAGACCTGCATAAGAAGAACTTTGAGTATTTCAAGATAGAAATAAAAGAAGTTACCAGAAAAGGGAAAAATCACCCATGCTCATGGATAGGTAAGCAATCTTTTCAAGAGCAACCTACGGGATACAATGTAATCCCTATCAAAATACCACCACAATTATTCTCCAACCTTGAAAGAACAATACTCACCCTCATATGTAAAACTAAAGGCCCAGGGGAACCAAAACAACCCTATACAATAAAGGAACTTTCTGAGGCTTCACCATCCCTGGCTTCAAGCTCTATTATAGATCTATAGTCCTGAAAACAGCTTGGTTTTGGCACAAAAATAGACAGACCAATGGAATCTAATTTAAATCACTAATATCAACACACACACACACACACACACCCAAACACACACTTATGAACACCTGATTTTTACAAAGAAACTAATTATACAATGGAATAAGAAATAATCTTCAACAAATACTGCTGGCATAACTGGATGCTGGTGTATAGAATACTGCAGCGAGATCTATATCTATTGCCATGCACAAAACTTAAGTCCATATGGATCAAGGACCTCAACATAAACCCAGACATAGCAAACTTCTTAGAAGAGAAAGTAGGAAGTACCCTTGAATGAATTGGTAGAAGAGATGGCTTCCTGAACATAACACCAGTAGCATAGACACTGAGATAGACAATTAATAAATGGGACCTCTTGAAATTGAGAAGCTTCTGTAAGACAAAGAATACAGTCAATATGACAAAATGACAGCACACAGAATGGGAAAACATATTCACTAAACCTCACATCTGACAGAGGGCTGATCTTCAAAATATACAAAGCAAAATCAACAAAACACAAAATAATCAATTAAAAAGGACTATAGTTTTATAATAGAGCTTGAAGTCATGGATGTTCATGCTTCCTAAAGTTTCTTTATTATACAGAGTTGTTTTGGCTATCCTAGGCCTTAGTCTTTCTGGAGAGCAAAAACAGAATTGGATAGAAGGTCCATGGCGGGCAGGGGAGGATGGGAGGAAGAGGGAATAGGGATTGACATATAAAATAACCTTGTTTCTAATTTAATTAAAAAAATTAAAAAGAAAAGTTTGAAGGGAAATTTATGGTACATTAGACAGATGCTGAATCAACATCAAATTTTGTTCTGTTTCAAATGTATCCACATGAGGTCATTGTTTTGTTTTGTGATTTAGGTCTTTTAAGTTCCAAGAATTCCTAATATCCAAGGCTTGTTCATTAGCCCTCCTCTTCGTTGAGAAAGATAACATATGCAAATGTGATATCTACTCATTATTTCAATGACTCAAGATAACAGAAGAAATGCATAACTATGGAGATTGTCTCAACTTGAAAAGCCTTTCTTGATTTTCTCTTCTGGGATATGATTTGTCCTAGAAGATCTCTGATGATCTTTACATCACTATGTTTTTTTTTTGTTTGTTTTGTTTTTAGGTGATGCTAATATGGAATTCTAGCATAGTAATTTTATACTTAAAAAATAATTAAATTAAGGTTTTTTATTCAATTGTTAATACAATATTCTAAAAGAAATGTAAGTTGTTTCATGGAAAAATACATAAAATTTGTATTGACATGAAGAATATGACCAAAGCTAAAAGCATATTAACAACACACCATTTTCTGATGCATAAAAAATAGAAACCAAAAATTTCTTACATTATTATGGAAAAAAGACAACTATCCATATTCAAATTGCTCTAGTATGAAGGAGAAGAAATATTTGATTTTTCAGTTTATTTTATACCTTCCAGTGTCCATTTCTTGTGGTTTGAATATTGAAATGAAATAATGCCAATAACCTCTGAAAATAAATTCTCAATAGTCACCAAAAACAAATGAATAAATACTATTAGTTCCATATAATGGGTGGCCTAGTAAACAAATATATACATACTTGAATATATATATATATATATTTATATGCATCTATATAAATATATGTATAATTTGGCATTACATATATTTGCCCTAAACCCAGTTCACTCTTGCTACTTTCTGCTTAAGTTGAGGATGGGAGCTCTCACCTCCCTAATCTTATCACCATGCATACTCACTGTCATTCTTCTTAGACCTGATGGACTCTTAGCATTCTGAAACTTGAAGCCAAATTATACTTTTCCTTCTACAAGTTGCCTCAGTTGTGGTTGTTTTATCAGAGGAATAGATAAGAATACAACCCCTGATTCAATGTCAGATATCATTCTCTTATATGAGGACTTCATAGTTACATGTCTTTGACCAAACATATCACATAGAAGTCTTTAAATACAGTTTGTTGTATTTCAAGAATATTTTACAGTCATAGTTTTGCTTCCCCAGCATTTGTGTGATTTTTTTATTCAAAAAAATAATTTTCATATAAAATATTCTGAGCAGATATTTCTCTTACCTCTACTCTCTACATGGTTTGGGGTACTCAGTTCTAAATGAGATGTCTCCATCAAACCCCTGTCTTCAGGGCATAAAGATCTGTGCAAAAGAGGAGACAAAAAGGGAATAAGAGCCAGACGTGATGAAAAGATATTTTAGAAAATATGCAGTATACAAAATGAAAGGAGTTTGGTAGTCATTTATCTCAGTAGAAATTCAAAAGGTGTATTGTGTGGCAAAAATGGAAATTACACATCTCTTACTTTGACATTTTTAAAGATAAAAATATGCAGAGGTTTTCAATTTTTAGTCAGCATTATATAAAATATTTTAACAACTTTGAATCCATTATTTTTGATTGACTTACTTTGGGAATAAAATGTTCAATTTAAATTTTCTGACATAAAGATTTTGTCATAGTGAAGTTAAAGTGAAATATTTCTTTCCCTCCCATGTCCTACATTAAGTGTTCATATTTTGTGACTGCTAAAATTATTTTTACTTACCAAATATAGCATCTTTTACCTAAATTGGATAATACATATTAAAACTTTTAACAGTTGTAGGATGTTTTATCAAAAGCAGTAATAATGCAGAACTGAAATATATTGTACAATGCATTGTTCTAACTTCTTTGCCTTGTCAAAAGTGGTGACATGTGTTATATGTGCACATTTTCTTTGAAAAAAAAGTCTTTGGAAGTAGTTTTCTCAGCATAGTATTTCTCATTTCTGTATTTCAAGTGACTGAATTGACACTTGCAAGAAATTTGCACTGGAATAATATTTTATTACAACTGTATTTTTAATTTTATATAATTGAAAGAAAAATACATTTTAAGAATGTCATTAATTAATGAAAATGTCCTCTATTTATTAAAGATAGGGAAAATTATAATATTTATCACCGCATTTTCTATACTAGAACAAACTGCTTAAGTAACTGTTACAGCAGGTCTCCCCGCCGGCTTCCCGGTCCTGCCGCCATGTGGGCCCACAGCCGCACCAGCCCCAAATAACACTCAGAGACTCTGTATTTGATATAATCCTGTTGGCCAGTTACCATTACTGTTTATGGGCTAGCTCTGCCTTAATTATTAACCCATTTCTACTTATCTAAGTATTTCCACGTGGTCGTCTTATCGGGGAGCCGTGCAGCAAGCGTCCTGCGTCTTCCCTGGGCTACATCTTGACTCCACCTACTACTTCCTCTTCCTCCTCCTAGTCTCCTAGCCCCACCTATCTAGTTTTCTATTGGCCACAGGGCTTTATTAACAGTATGAGAAACATATATACAGAATCACATCTCCCATCATCTCCTCTTTTCTGTCTAAAGTAAAAGAAGGGGTTTAACCTTAACATAGCAAAATATAGAAGGAAGACGCTTGCCGCGGCTCCCCATAAGACGACCACGTGGAAATACTTAGATAAGTAGAAATGGGTTAATAATTAAGACAGAGCTAGCCCATAAACAGTAATGGTAATTGGCCAACAGGATTGTATCAAACACAGAGTCTCTGAGTGTTATTTGGGGCTGGCGCGGCTGTGGGCCCACGTGGCGGCAGGACCGGGAGGTCGGCGGGGAGACCTGCTGTAACAAGTAACCATAGAAGAAAATGTCAGATGTGATTGAGAAATGTTAAATCAGTAGATTCTAGTAGATTATAGAAAACAGTGTTTTCTATAATCATTTATAATTTTTACTGCCAATTCCTCTCAAGTAATCAATAATTAAACCTGATAATTTATGATTATCTAAAGCTCCCAATTAACACAAGATTAATTTATTAACCTCATATCATAGATATAGGATGTAAAAGACAATTATTTGTATAATAATATATGTAGACTGATACATTGATCTTACATGTATTTCATGTGAATACATTACATGTATCAAAAGTTTTTTTAACACAGCCATTTGTGAGGAGTACTTTTACAATGGGTATTGCAATTAAAATAATATGTAGAAAAATGTTTGAAAATATTTTGATGTGTTATAGTTAAAATTTTTCAGTGCATTTAATTTGTTCTTAATTTTTTCTTCTTATTCCTTAAATATTAGTACAATACACTTTTTATTTTATATGTTAAAAACCTCATGTGCCATAATCAAGCATTTTATCAAATTACAAATATTTTGATTATTTATTAGAATGATTGACTTCTGAACATGTTAATCTGAATGATACTTGCAAATGGAGGCTTTTTGTCCTGCCCTGTCTTGTAGCCACTTCCAAGTAAGTTATTATAAGAGGCTTATAATAATTTTTAATGCTTGGCAAATAGCACAGGTCTATTACAAGCTAACTTTTACATTTAAATTAACCCATATTTCTATCCATGTTTTGTAGGACTTAGTGGACTACAAAAGTATTTTAGGACACCAAATTAAATTAATCATATTTAATGTAATTAAGATTTATAAAATGTTACACGCTAAAAAAATTAAATCATTAAATGTGCTACTCTTTATTATTTTTTCTTATTTTACATATCCATCCCAGTTCCCTCTCCCTCCCATCCTCCCATTTCCCCCAAACCCACTCCCATTCCATCAACTCCCACTCCCTATGGATGTTGAGGCCTTACAGGAGAGATCATCAAAAACTGTCAAGTATTTCGCGTAGGGCCTAGGTCCTCCTTCCTGTTTATAGGCTAAGGTATAATGAGATATTCACCCCACCCACACCTGTTGTACTGACCATGCACAGGGGGACTGGGGAAGAACTAGGTCTGGGTTAGGAGCCCTGGAGCTCTCTCTTGGTTCAATCTAGGTGATTGCTCTAAACACTTTCATTTTTGTGTGTCACACGGGGACAACAGGACCCTTCTGCAGCAAGAGATGGAAGGAGGAAGACCCCAAGCCCCAGAGTGGTGCTGCATTTATAAGCCCTAGTTGCACCAGGATGGTACAAGGTGGCATATCGCCCTCTGGTTGGCTGCTCACTCATCACCCTTGTGGAGCCCCGGGCTGGGCAGAGAATTGGAGTGTTCTCACAATCGGCACATGGGCTCCAGAACTTGTTTACTGACTGCTGGGCCGGATGTCAGCGCCATCTTGTAATGGTGACTGCAGTATCACAGCTCCCTACATTTGTGTTCCTGGGAAATATATTTGCTTTGGGAAAGTAATTTGGGATTTTCAGGAAATGAAATCCCCAGGAATCCTTGTAAAATTCTACCTCACTTGCAGCCCATGTTTGTATTGCTTGCTGCTCCTTCCCTGTGCCTGGTTAGCCCAGCACTTGAGAGCAGGGATGGAAGAATTCTTCAGAACAGGAACATCTTTGACTGTACTCTCACCAGGACATGCAAGACCTATAAAGTTAATACTGCACTGCTTTCCTTTCTCCTATTTTCCATGTGTGGGAATTTCAAAGATATAAACATTCTAATCCATGCTAGTCATAGATTGTTTCAGACCTCCATTTAATATGAAAAACCTTGCCTATTGCATGACTGAAATAAATATGAGATAATTAATGGACTTCTGTCTGTTGCATCTTTAGATCACAAACCTAGTTTAATCTTTAATTCATATTTAGAGATTTTCTGTCATTCACATAAATGGAACTTAACAGCTTACAATGCCTTCTGCTTCATGATAAATTCCATCTATTGTCCTAAGTGTTCAAATTTACACATCAAGCCATGTACAGAGTAATGTAAAATATTCATTCCTTTATGAACTCATACACATTTTAAAATCAAATACCTCCCTCTGGCTAATGCCACATCAATACTCCCACAGACAAACATTCTGGGTATCTTGACTAGCTTATTTTCATTTTATCATTGAAATTTACAGTACAATTCAGGATGACATTTCCCTATGCCTCCTATTGAAACAGAACTTCCCAACATCATCAAAGCATGGATCACAATGAATACAATGTCCTCTTTTAGTCGTCACTGAATCTGAATTTTCTATATGATTATATTATCCACACCATGTGATTTAAAGAAACTTTGCTTTTGGGATTATGATAGCTGACTGATATGATTTACCAAACAAATTTTCAACCCTCCACATTTTCTCCATTCCAGATTTTACTTTGTAAATACAAGTCTGTATTTCACCATAAGCAAACACATTAAAATTTAGAGGTTCAATGAAACAGTCATTTATTTATAACATAAATCTGTAGTTATCTATTTATGCAGGGTTCAGCTGTTCAATTTCCCCCTTTTAAGTGTGTTCCCACATGGAGGATTCAGGTTTAATTTATGTATATAGTTCTCTTCTTGAAGGTGGCTTAGCATCTGCTGAGGCTTATGGGCTCGGTGCCATGAGCCTCATTCTCCATATGTCTCTTTAAATCCTCCAGTACTGTCATCTATACAGGGACAAGAAATCAAGGTACACATTTGACTGAAGCTTCAATTTTAACCAAGGTCATTAACCTACATTGTACTTTTTAGTACAATATACTAAGAATTATTAGACTTACTTGTAAACTGTTGGAATCTTTCCCACAATAGGCAGACATTAAGTGACATAGAAGCCAGTGACATGAGCAAGCAAAAAGGCTTTTTGTATCAGCATCCACTTGCCCTCAATCTAACAGAAATATTGCAGTACTTTGAAAATTTAAAACTGATTTTCACTTTGAATGAAACTTTAGGAACTCAACATTTTTAATTAGCATCGGTGAATCCAATTTGTTAGCATATAAAGGCTATATTATGTATTTCCTAGGTATGCTCAACTTATTCTGTCAACTAATATTATTAAAGTGCATTTTAATTTCTTTTGTTTATTGTATATTGAGGTCTTTTATCTCATGTATGCTTTGTGTTTCTTTAAAATAATGAGACAAAATGCACACATACCTATGAATAGATGACATGGCAAATGTTACTGGTTAAAACCAAAAAAAATTTATAGTGTATACTGTAGGAAATTTATTAACTGAATATATTTTAGTTTTGAGACAATATACATATTAACACATTGATGGGTAAAAGAGTGTTGAATTGATTTTGGCATAAAAATGCAAGCATAAACAATAGAAAATATATTTAATGTCTGTCATTTTCATATTTTGACAATGCCCATCGCTCCATAATCTCAAAATGAATACAATCAATCTTTAAAAGAAATGCTTTGTTTTTTTTGTTTTTTTTTTTTTTTTGCAAGACAGGTTTTCTCTATGAAGCTTTTGAGATTGTCTTGACACTTTCAATGTAAACTAGGCAGGTCTTGAACTCACAGAGATCTGCCTGCCTCTGCCTCAAGAGTGCTGGGATTAAAGCCATGCACCACCACCACCATCTGGCCTAAAATAAATCATTTTAATATGTGGAAGTTTTAAGTAATTCCATCTCTGTGGCTTACCTTTCTATAGGCAAAATACTTTGGAATATCTTAGTTTCTGATCCACGAATTCTCTATTTGCTTCTTGGAGTCAGGTGTTTTGAATGAGAATGGCTTTCATTAGCTCAGGTTTTTCCACTGTCTGGGAAGTTAAGGCATTATATACTTGCTGAAGAAAGTATGATCCAGGAGTGGACTTCACTTGTTCATTCTCTGACCCCAAATCTAGTTTGCTCTCTTGTCTTTGTGCTATTAAAGATATGAACTATTAATTTCCTGTTCCCACTATCATCCTGCCTGTTCCCATACCTCCCTACCATGATGTTCTCTTACCCATCTAGAGCTATAAACCAAACAAATTCAACTTTTCATATTCCCAAATAAGTCAACAGTTTCTCATTCTGTATGACACTGGGAAAATTCACAAATAGTTAAAAAGTTACTTTTTATGAGTGCTCAGTCAGTTAATCATTTTAATAAAATACACTGGGATATAAGACAAACATCATGGTAAATTAATGTAATGGAAACAGAGATATAGTCTATATCAAAATAACACTAATTTTTACATCTTATTCTAATATCCATTACTGATATATAATTAGCTATATTGTGTAATTCATAAGCATGAGTTTTTGCATATGTTTGTAAACAGATGTTTATTTGTGTTCTAGGGTTGAGAAAATTTAAAGTTCAAAATATCGTACAAAATTTAAATAAATATTGACAATAATTATCCTTATACTACGTATTACGGCTTTACCACAATTTTTAAGTTAATTATTTTTCCTTTGCTCTCCTGCTTATTGATGTATTCATATTATTAAGTACATTGTTTTTATATCATGTGCCTTGATTCAAGTGTAAATATCTCCAGCATTTCGAGTGGATTATAATATTTCTACTTTCATAGTCGAATGATCATAAAAGGGCATCTCTATGAAACTTAACCCTATAACTCTTCCTTCAAATCAATTGATATTATTCACAATGTTACAAGAAAATAAGAGGGAATGGAAGTACTTTCTACCGGGAGAAAAGCAACATATGTTCATGCTCAGTATTTATGCTGCAATACACTAAAATTTGTCCTAATTTTAGTCCAATTTCCTGATTTAAACTACATAATTGTTTCCATTTTAGGAACTGATATTAAATTTCCACATCTTTCAACATTCCATAAAAATACCACATACACACAAATTAAGATGCAGGCAGGCATACATCTTAATTTCAAGAGTATCTATATACCAATGAATGAAAAAGTGATTATATCTTGGTTTTAGTGTACTGTCCACTCAACATCAAAATATGTTGCACACGTATAAAAATCTCCATCTCAAATAAATATATATCAATAGGAAAAAATATGAAGGAAAATATGAATGAAGAATCTTATTTACTCATTTAATTTCCTTAAAATAACATTACTTAGATGATTATCAATAAACGTTATGTTGATTGCTTATAAAACTATTTCTGTCTGCAAATGGCTATACATTGTCAAGCATTTACCCACACATTAATTCATATACCAGAACATATTTTGCTTTTTCATTTTAACCAGGTAAACAATACTTGCCAACTCTAAATGTACTATTCTACCAGTAAGGGGTCCTTCAGTTTTAAATGTCTGTTTTCAGCATTCTATATATCTTTTTCTTTCAATAAATTTTGTTGACTCTGAAGAAGAGTAGAGACATGCATACGCCTAGAAAACTTTGCAAAACTTACAAGGCTCAGGAAGCAGAGAATGGGTATTTCTGAGAGTATTCATTGAGAGTATTCATTGTGATTATGAATCTACTCCATGGTTGTTGGGGGAGATGTCACATTTATAGGTGTCAGAAATTTCACCAGGGTGCCTCTGAAGAAAGGGATATATTTTTCAACTTACCACTAGATACATTAGCAGACACAACCAAAGAAATCTCATAGGGACATTTGGAGAAAATATATCTATTAATTAAACTTTATGACAGAGCTGTTTAAGACAGCACCTGTGAGTGAGTGAACACAGGTAATGAGCCTTGTCACCCCACCAGAAGCCTGTGCAAAAGCAGACTTCCTGGTCTAAGTGAGGGCTTGAATAGTTTAAATTAAATGGTCCGCACTGAATGCTATGAGGTGATTGGTTCATGATGTGTGGGCTTTGTTGTAACCCTATAAAAGCTGTCTCAAGCCTGTACCCAGGTCCCTAGTCCTCTGGCCCCACGTGGAGTATGGTTGTGGACCCCAGTGCACTTGGAATAAAAAGGACCTCATGCTTCTGCATCAAGACCGCTTCTTGTGAGTGATTTGAGGGGGGGGGCACCTATCCTAAGTGGGAGTGTGAAGGACCATGCTCTCTGGGTCTTTGTCTCCTGAGTCCTTGGATTAAATGTGCGTTCAACTACTGCTCAGCTTCTGTAGCTAACTAGTATGTCTGCTGGGATTAAAATATATATATATCACCCCTACCAGACTTTTGGCTGGCTTGGTATCCTGAACCCTCAGGCAAGCTTCATAAATCACAAATAATATATCACCACAGTTACCTCCTTATTGTTCCTCATATTAACTTTTAAATCTTAATGTCATGAAATGTGGTAAACTTTGTAAACAATCATTCTGACATGTGTTTTAATAGAGGCCTTTGTCAGTGCCAAAAGTAGAAGAGGGGGAGAATTCAAATGACTCCTCTTCTGAATACATGGAATGGACTTAAATTTCAATCAGGTTTGTTCATAAAGGGTCTTTGTGGAAATGTTGAGTGATGGGATCTTTAAGCAGCTTAATTAGAGAGCCTTTGTTTGGTCATTAAATGATTAGCTGGTATTTCTCATTCTTTTCTCCTACATGTACCTCCACCATTGTTAACTTGTCACAACATGACAGAGTGAGTCAGTGTCAGGATTGCATTATGTAATGTCCCAACTTTAAGTTAAATATGAACCTTTATTTACCAATACTTTTCCTATTGCAATATAGTGAGTACCAGAAAAAATAATTCAATTATTTAGCAAATATAGAAACAGAGAATCTACTACTAAAGATTTTGAAAATTAAATCATTATATGAATTATGGCTCATTTTATGAATATGAAAGTATGTATCAGTTTAAATGAATAATGAATACCTTGAAATGGAAAGTACAGGATATTAATAAAATTTATTATGCTCTATAAAGTAATTAGAAGTAGAGACAAAAGAAAATTTAAATTTGGGAAGCCTGAGAGATATTATCTACTGCTATCAAGTATTCAAACTCAGTGTTATCAATGTTGTATAGTATTTTTCAAACACAAGAGCAAAGCAGCAAGTTCAGGCACTGCAGAGATGCAGAGCTTGTGTTAATTATGTACATCTCAGCATCTGATAAGTCTAATGTAATCAACATAATATGAGATAAACTGTCTGTATAATTCAAATGACTTATTCCTGAGATCTAACTTCATAGATCTTATATACAATTTCCTGTTTACAACAACTTTAACAGGAGTTCTGGGCAATAGGCAAATCTATTTTAAAAATAATTTATGGAGGTAAAGGATAAATTATCTTAATATTCATTTCCTGATAAATATACATTTTTATTATCAGATTCATGACTGTGGCAATATTCATTGGAATGGAATAAAAACAATGACTGTTCAGATCACCAAAGAAAAGATTTTACCCAGCTCCAGAAACTCTGATTAAGAGTTGGGCTTAGAAGAAGTAGAAATTATTTTCTAAACATCGTTTTTTACATATCAATCCCAGTTCACTTTCCGTCTGTCCCTCCCCCTCTTCCTCCCTTCCATCTCTCCTAACCACCCTCCCATCACATTCCCCTCCCCCCATACTCCACATGTAGGGTAAGGCCTTCCAGGAGGGGTCATCTCAATCTATCAAGTAATTTGGAGTAGGGACTAGGCCCTCCCTCCTGCCTCTAGGCTAAGGGAGTATCCCTCCATGGGGAACATTTTACCAAAGTCTTTTCATGCACCAGTGATACATCCTGGTTCCACTGTCTGAAGTTCCTAGGATGCCCAGGCCTTCTAACTGAGACCCATGTTCAGGGGGTCTGAGTGTCCATTGCTGGATTCCAAGGCTACAGAAACCCACAGAGACAGCTGACAAGAACAAGGATGAGTTAATGGGCCTCTAAAATATCTTTTAAATGCTTTATTTTAATATATTTTCAAAATTAACACTGGATTTTAAATAATGATTAAAAACCTTACATAGAAACTGTGGGAAATTTGGAAAGATTTACACAGTAAACCAAACAAAAATAGCCGAGAGTTAGATACTTAAATGATACAAGAAAAAAATAAATTGAAAAATTAAGATCAGCTATTTCTAAGCATTCATTATCTAGGACATTTTATAATATTCTATTTCTAGAGAATTGCTAATTCTGCCTGGCATCTGACTGAATATTTGCAATAGGAGTCATTCCATGGCTCTAAATTTGGCTTTGCAATCCTACTGTTTTCCACTGAGTCACAGACAATTCCGCAGCTTACCCTCATTATTATTTCCACCCCCAGGGCTCTCTGTATTTATCATTTGAAGTATGTTTTCTCCTGCTTGCTTTTTCTTTCAATTTTTCCTTTTCTAAATTACATTACCCTAGGCATCATCTCAATGGGCTACCTTTATATTTATGGTTGATAGAAAATAATTTACCCTCACATTTCTTCAATTTGATTTAGACCACTATATATAAATATGTATATATAGTGGACTAAATATATATATATATATATATATATATATATATATATATGTGTGTGTGTGTGTGTGTCTATAAATATATGTCTCTATAAAATTTTATTTCTATTAATTAAAATATCATCTAAGAAGATTTTGATATTGTGACTCAGTGTATTAAATATATTGTTTTAAAATTAATGGAACAATTATTATTTCATCAAAATTACTTTTGATTTTCCCATGAAAAAAGAGGGATATGGCAGTTACAATCAAACAATATAAAGATTTACAAACAAAATAAACAAAAATAAAGATTTATAAATAGTAATGTTTATATCACAGTAAATATATAATATTGACACTTTGCTAAAGAAAAGAAATACACAATGCAAAATACATCAAAATAATATCTCTATAGGTTTTCAAACTATCAAACAGTAAAAGTGCCATATCATTTTTTACCTTTTTCATTATTACATTTTCTTATTTTACATATTGATATAGTTCCCTTTCCAACCCTCCCTCCCATGCCCCCACCCCCCTCCTATCTCATCCCCTACCCACTACACAGGGAGGGTGAGGCCTTCCAGGAGGGGTCATCAAAATCTGTCAAATCATTTAGAGTAGGGCCTAGGCCCTCACTCTTATCTTTGGTACCTTATATTTAATAAAGGGTGCTTATTGAATTTAAAGAATCCGAAGTAACTACTTGTGATTTTTATGTTAAATACTATAATAACCATCTCATGGAAATTTATAACATTCAAATATTGCATTTTTTATATAAAAAATATTAATTCTCCTAAAATATTGAAATAGAACAGCATCATGATAATTAAAACTATCTTACTTTGACATAGAGTCAGTAAATATTCTCTCCAAAACTTTCAATGACTCATGATGAAAATTTCTGGGCCAAGTATGGAAATTTGCATCACAAAAATTCTATGGTAACTTACTGTTATGAGTAGTTTTTTCCTCCGGTCTGGTCCCAGTGCTGTGCCAGCCCCAAATGACACACACAGAGACACTGTATTAGATATAAAACTGTAGGCCAGTTACTACTTTCTTATGGGCTAGCTCTGTCTTAATTATCAATCCATTTCTATTAATCTAAGTACTTTAATGTGGTCTTATCTTACCAGAGAGAGGGGCTGGCATTCTTCTCTCTTGGTCCTCTATCTTGGATCTCCTCCCTACTACTTCCTCGATTCCTCCTTGTCTCCTAGTCCCACCTATCTTGCTTTCCTATTGGCCAACAGTGCTTTATTCACTAATCAATAAGAGAAACGTATTTACAGAATGGCATCTCTCGTCAACTAACATTCTGCTGGAAATTGTTTGGATGTTTGTGTTGATGCAGAAGTCAAGATAGTCTTCAAATTACACAGAGTGACAAGTATAAACATTTCTATAGAAGTTAAAAAAAACAATATAAAAACATAGGAGATACAGTTACTACATTTTGGGAGTATATGAATGAACAACTAATTTTACCTAATAATTAATTTCACAATTTTATAATTCCTATAAAAGGATGAAAATAATTCCTTTAAACGGAGATACGCTATACAATATCATCACCTAAGGGTAAATTATAGTAGCTGGAGTACCCCAACATTTTTTTTATAATTTATTTTATTTTTATTTTACAGTTCCCTCTCCCTCCCTCCTTCCCTCTTTCTCTCTCTCCAACCCTCTCATGCCCTCTGACTAACCTCCCCTTCCACCCCCCTCACTCCACATGTAGGGTGATGCCTTCCAGGAGGGGTCATCTAAATCTGTCAAGTCATTTGGAGTAGGGACTAGGCCCTCCCTCATGACTCTAGGTTAAGGGAGTACCCTCCATGGGGAATGTGCCCCCAACGTCCTTTTGTGCACCAGGGATACATCCTGGTTCCACTGTCCAAGGTCCCTTAGACTGTGCAGGACTTCTAAATGAGACCTATGTTCAGGGGGTCAGAGTCAGTCCAATGCTGGATTCCCAGCTATCAGTCTTGAGGCCCATTAGCTCCTCCTTGTTCAGGTCAGCTGTATCTGTGGGTTTCTGTAGCCTGGTCTTGTCTTCCTTCTTTCCATCTGGATTCCAGTTCAGCTCAGTATTTAGTTGTAGGTGTCTGCTTCTGTTTCCAACAGCTACTAGATGAGGGCTCTATGAAGTTAGTCATCAATCTCATTATCAGGGAATGGCATTTACAGTAGCCTTTCTACTGTTGCTCAAATTGTTAGTTGGGGTCAGGCTTGTAGGTCTCAGGATATCTCTCTAGGTTCAGTTTTCTCTTCAAACCTATAATGGCTCCCTCTCTTATTCTCTCTCTCTCTCTCTCTCTCTCTCTCTCTCTCTCTCTCTCTCTCTCTCTCCCTCCCTCCCTCCCTCCCTCCCTCCTTCCCTCCCTCCCTCCTCTCATCTATTCCTCCTCTGACTCAATCTTCCTAGTCCCATGTGATTTCCTCGCCTACCTTTCTTTTTCTCCTAGTGTCCTCTCCACTCACTGCCCCCCCCCAAATGCTCCCAATGTGCTCAGGAGATCTTGTCCTTTTCCCCTTCTGTGAGGGACATTATATGAATTCTTAGAATCCTCCTTGTTTCTTGTTTCAGTTCCCCTGGCGGTATGAATTAGACGCTTATGATCCTTTACTTTATGTCTAAGATCCATATATGAGTGAGTACATACCATGTTCCTTTTTTGTGTCTGTTTTAATTAAAAACAATCTTAACCTCTCAGCCATCTCTAAGGACCTCAACCTAAATTCAGCCACACTGTACCTCTTAGAAGAGAAACTAGAAGGTATCCTTGAACAAATTGATACAGGAAACCACTACTTGTACACAATGCCAGTAGCACAGACATTGACAAGGACAATTAAAATTGGGACCTCCTGAAATTAAGAAGAATCTGGAAGGCAAAGGCCATGGTCAACAAAACAAAACAGCAGCCCACAGAATGGAAAAAGATCTTCAAAATTCCCACACTGATGGAGAACTGATTTCCATGTTATACAAAGAACTCAAGAACACCAAATAATCTAATTAAAAATTAGGGTTACAGAACAAAATATAAAAATTTTCAATAGAGGAATCTAAAATGGCTAAAAGACAAGAAATCGCTTAAAATCCTTAGCTATTAGGGAAATGAAAACCAAAACAACTCTGAGATACTATCTTATACATGGCAGAATGGCTAAAATCAAAAGTATCAATGACAGCTTATGCTGGAGAGGATGTGGAAAAGGGGGAACACTCTTCCATTGCTGGTAGGAGTGGCAACATGTGTGAACACTTTGGAAATCAGTATGGAGTTTTCTCAGGAAAATGAGATCAGTCTAACTCAAGATCCAGCAATTCCACGCTTGGTCATGTACCCAAAGTATGCACACTCATAGTGGAGAGGCTTCCTTAAATGCCCTTCTCCTATAATGAGATTGATGACTGCCTTAGATGCTGTGCTGGAGCCTTCATCCAGTAGCTGATGGAATCAAAGCAGAGATCCACAGCTAAGCATTGAGCTGTACTCCTATAATCCAGTTGTAGAGTGGGATAAGAGATGAACAAAGACATCAAGACCATGCTGGAGAAACCCACAGAAACAGCTGAGCTGACCAAGTGAGAGAACAAGGGCTATAAACATAAAGCTGGGAAACAAACATTGGACTCAGCCAAATTCTCTGAATGGGATGCCAGTTAGGAGCCCTGGCCAGGCTATGGGACCTCTGGCAGTGGAAACACTAATTACCCCGCATGCACAAATGGATTTTGGGAGCCCGTTTCCCATGGAGAAATACTTTCTCAGCTTAGATACATGATGTGGGCCTAGGACCTCCCCCAAATGACGTGACAGTGAATGGGGGCAGTGAATGGGGGATTGGATGTGGTGTTATTGGGGGCAAGGGAGGACAGGAGGACGAGGGAAGTAGGATTGATATGTAAAATAAGATTGTTTCTAATTAAATAAAACATAAAAACGTGTCTATTAATCAATTATACTATTATATGATCTACAGTATAGATATTAAGTATACTTGGAGCTGTGGGGATGGAGAGTCTGTTTAGTCAGTAGTGTGGTCCATGACAGGTGACTCATTACCTGGTGGATTGCTCTATTCTCACTGAGAACTAAATGGACTTGGTGGATAACAAAGAAAAGACATAAACACATGCATACAGATCTGTGCACATCTGGGTATGCACATACACAAACAGGCAGAACAAAGAAGAATAAGAAAGGACAGAAGTGTGAGGTAAGACTGAAGGGTGCTTAAGAGGATTTGAAGAACACAGTAGAGACACAAATATATTCTATAACTAATATATTTATATATAAATATACCAGAGAATAAGTGAATTAAAATGGTAAAAGTAAATTGTAGAGATAAACAGAAAATTTCTAAAAGGAAACATATATTTGGTATTTTATGCTAACATTAGACATTTCAGTCTCTTTCAGTTAACTCTAAATATGTTCTATATTAAGTGGAACAATATAAAATTAATAATAATTAAAAATCAAGTAAATATTTATTTCATTGATTGGATTTGCCATGACATAGCTTTTAGTTAAGGTGGTACTCAGGATATGCTCTTTTAGTTAACTTTTTTCATTTAAATGGACAAGCACTTAAATGATTATTTGTTCTATTAAATGGATTATGAATTTTCATAGTACAATAGTATCTGGGCTATATATTTCATAGATTTCATTCATACAGAAGCCTTAATACTCTTTATAGTGTTTATTATTAAATAAAAATTATTTTTGAAATGTCTAAATAAAATTTTCTTACAAAGATTTTTGTATGTTTAAATGTAAAATATTTAAAATTATTTGCCCAAACCAAAAATCATACCTTTCTAAAATCAATATAGAAAAAAATGTATTTGACAACCTGAAGAATCTATATCTACCTGAATATATCTGTATGTGATAAGTTTATTAAATATTTAGTGTTATTTGAGACTGAAACTATGACTTTGAATATGTTATATTTATACACATTCTAAGCCACAGCCACAGTCAGCATAATTTAAATGAAGTGGTGTAATTTATGTACATCAAAATTACTACCTGGATCTTACTAGCTGTTGCATTATATATGTTTCTCATCCTTTATGCCCTATCAATTATGTATGGCATGTTAGATATTCAATTCTTAACACAGCCTTATATATCCTAATGAATAAGTAGATTTGTTTTCAGATTAATTTATTTGTATATTGACTATAATAGTATATGTACTTAATAACATAAGAGTCTAAAATTATCTGTTAAATTGTAAAAGGTCAAATCAAGATAAAAATGGTGTTAAAGAATAATATCGAGGTATATTAAATAGCTATATTATATTTGTCTATGAAAGTTTGCAAATTATCAATGATTGTACATATATCCAGAACATGTATTATATTAAACACTTCATTATGCATAAACCAATCCATTCTTTGAAACTACAACCAATATGTAGACATACAAGAAGAAATGTAAAGCAGTTATAGAGTTAGATAATGCAATTATCACCTTACTTGAAATTTACTTCCCACGAGTCATTTTCAACAATTAAAGAAATTATGACAGGAGGAAGATAAGCTTAACAACAATCTGTCTTCAATAACCCAGTGATATTGTTTTATGATGAGAAGAAGATCATTCAGGGAAATGAATCCTGTGCTTAGGTGAGTTTGAGAAATACAAATGAGATATCAGTGATTGAGAAAAAGTAAAAAAAAAAAAAATTTCCCCTAAAACAAATTGTCCCCCAGTGAAAAATTGAGCAACTTGTTACATTCGTTTTGACTAGAAGAAGATGGTCTGGACATCTGCTGTCTTTGTGTGCTTGTTATTGCTCCAGATGGCAACATCATACTGTTCTCCTGAGTTCCACTACTGAAGAATAACAATGCCATTATCCTGGATACAATGTTCTTATCTAAATATTGCATATAATTTGGTCTGATTTTGTTATTTATATAAGTGATATTAGAAAACAATTGTTGTTCAACACACTAAAAATGTTAAAATTAGAAGAATATTTAAACAACCTCAAATCATATATCCAGAAAATGAAGAGATTTAAAGAAACATATAGCACAAATCCTAAACATATTGATACATGTTTATTATAAAATTTTATCTGTATGTCTACCCTCTCAGTTGTTAAATGGACTACAATTTTTGAATGTCTTTCTTCAGTCAGTAGGTTCTTCTTATAAACAAATTGTATGCTCCAGCCCATGCCTGTGTATTTTGAGAAAGAAGGTAAGGAAGACATACTATTTTAGGTTGTGTACAAGTACAACAAATAAATAAATGAAACTTGCATAATACTGTATGTAAAAAGAAGGAGGATATATATATTTGTTGGCTAATAAATAACAAATTTAGAGTCATGCAAAAGTAACCCCTGCAAAAATAAATATTTGTATTATAAAATTTTATTGATAAGCTGAATCATGATTGTGACAATATTTCTAATATCTATGTGCATATACAAGATACACAAGAACAAATAAAAGACTCATTGACTGCTATTAAGGTTCAAACTTCAAGCTGAATATCATAAAAGCAAAGCATCTCACCTCTACCTCAGACAGAAAGAGCTGATCTACACATGAGCTCTTCACCAAGTCTCAAACTATGGCCTCTCCTCAGCATGTCTTGACAAAGAATCATTCTTACTGATCTGTACCATTGTCTTTTATACCCCTCTAGTGCCAGGACTAAAGGTGTGAGCTGTAATTCTGTTTTAGCCTGATTCAATCTTGTGTAGATCTGGGTGGCCTTGGACTCACAGAAATCCATCTATCCCTTAATCCTGAGTCAGGATTAAAGGTGTTTACCACCACTTCCTACTTCTGGCTGCTAGAATTAAAGTTATGGTTATAATGTATATGGCTAGTGTGTCTTCATTTTCTGATTTTTCAGGCAAGGTTCAATAAATCATAAATTGTACATCACTGAAATTTTAATTAATGTTTTGTTTAATGAGTAGATATTCTTAGGTATTAGTATACCCCTCTCACAAAAAAATAAAATAAACAAATTTGAAAATTTGATGTATAAAACTAGAGCAAAGAGTAGGCACACATTTAAAAATATCAGTGTCTGAAATCTGTGAGCATGTCTTGAGACTCACTGATAAGAATACATGGAATATGGCAGAAAAGCACCAGGGGCTACTTGGAAAATCATTGTGTGAGAATGGAACAGAAAGCAATCTGAAAAATTCACCAAGAAACTACAGATCTTCAGGATCCCTATTACTCTAATGAGAAGCTTCACTCAAACCTTAGAAAACCTACATTTATAGTAATCTATTTGTGTTACCCAGAAACAGAACTTACAGAATGAATATACGTTATGGGCTGTGGTCCAGCTAGTTCAACAATGACTGTCTACCAAAGGAACCCCTGAGATGTCGAATTGATAGTCATAATACCACAAGTACACTCTTCACCAACTTGACACAGTGATATTTTTGTATGTCATGCTTTAAAGTTATATTGGTGTTCTTGGCAAATGTAAGCATATTACTTCTAGTGGCCCTCATAGACAAGTACCAAGAGAAAGTTATTTTCTAGGTCAATGGTTACATTTCCTATACCAGAGAATGTGTTAATTTGCTCAAGAAAGAACCTAACAGCAACAACTGGAGTAATTACTTAAAAGTGTTTTCAGTATTCAATTTTCATTCTCCATGATCCATCTGTCCTTTGCTCTGGCCAGCTTGCAAAGTTAATGGGAGATGGAGCAGAAGTCACCACCCTTGCATCTTTCAAGGGTTTGATGAAGGCACTATTTTTTTGTATTTCCTACAGTGATATGATACTATTTCTGATTCAGGATTTTCTTCAGCAAAGGGAACCTGGCTTCTATTTAGCACTTCCAATCATTATGACCCTCACACCAAATGATAGGAACCAATGGGGGAATACTGAAACTTCACATTATATTATCCCAATTATGCATTTCAGGACTAGGGAAATAAAGAATAAATTTGGAGAATTCTGGACCTGCTGCTGCAGCCAGAACTCTTTTACTCACCAGGGCTCCAAAAGACACAACTTACCTGAAGGAAAACAATCTTCCTTGGAATCTCCTGCAATCCATTTCAATTCAACACCAGTGTTACAGCAGGTTTTCCCCCAGACTCAGGTCTGGTCCTGCCGCCACGCCAGCCCCCAATAACACTCAGAGACTCTGTATTTGAATCAATGCTGTTGGCCAGTTACTATCATTGTTTACAGCTAGCTCTGTCTTAATGATTAACCTTTTCTACATTCTAGATATTTCCATGTGGCTCTTCTTACTGGCCACAGGGGCTGGCATTCTACCTCTCCCTCTGGGCTCTCCATGTTGACTCCTCCTTCCTACTCCCTCTTTCCTCCTTGTCTCCTAGACCCACCTATCTTTCTTTCCCAATGGCACACAGTGCTTTATTCATTAACCAGTATTAGAAACACATTTACAGAATAACATCTCCCATCACACCAGAGTCCAATAGACCCCAGCAATTCCAGTTGTGTCCTTTTCCCTAGTAGACAGTCAGTATCTCTGAAGAACTGGAGACAGGCCAATGGTAAAACTCTTGGTTATTTTATTAGGGTACTACTTCTGGGTGACCTAGTCATCCATTCCTCCATTCAATTGTTTCTCAGTGTAGAAACTGGCTCAAGTCCAGAAACAGTTTCACAAATTTAAATTCCCTTTGCTATCATCTAACATAGCTTTTTCACCATTTGTTTGAAGAATGATTCTGTTGATAAAGATCAAACAAAATTTCAGTAGGTTTTTAAACTATTTCATGCCTAGAAACATCATGAATGATTAACAAATATCAAAGGTCCTTAGTCATGCCACCATAAAAATCTCTTCAAATATACTGCCCATCACCTCAGGCCATTATAGTCCATTATGTACATCAATTTACCTATGTTGCCTATTGCAATAATTATAGCCACTTTTCACTTTGGAATTTATTTTAATCTCCGAGCTGCTGTTAACCCAGAACCCAATTAAAGGCACTGAATTTACTTCATTAAAGAAGTACTTCATACAGAGCAATAGTGTATCAAAAATAAGCACAATTATAAGGACTGAAATAAAGCTTTTCAAATATGCTGTTGCTTCTCTCATTGTATTGCGTTCTATAAGATTAAAGATGGGTATGTATTCTGGGCCTTTCCATTATGGTGGATGAGGTTTTACAGAACCTAATGGACTCTTGTACTTTGATTTCCTTGAGACTTAAAATTTGTTCATTAATATTAAGCTAAGAAATATCATACAAATCCAACTCTAAAACAAAGGCTTGAGCCAAGCAATCAAATTTTTATCACTTAAAAAATGTTTCCACTCCTATAAAATGGCAGAATCTCTACTCTATTGGCTCATATCAATTTACTCAGGCTGATCTAGTGACCCTTTCATCATTACCCCACAACTGTAAAATTCATCTCTGTATATATCCCCCAGATGTTTGCTTGAATTAGCAAACTCATTAAACTATTTAGTGTACCTCCTCATGGACTATACTTTCTATTTCCCCTCTAAGAACCTGCTTTGCCTGGTTGTGTATCAAGGATTGAGTATTGTCTTGCCTGGAATATCCTCCAGAGAATATCATATTTTGTTTAGTAGACAATGGAGTATAACTATTCCCCAGTCAAACATGGAAAAGGCAATATTTCTGGTTTTGGGGGTAGGAGAGCATCTTCTACTGAGGGTGTAGTGACTACCTCCTCAGTCGATATACACCCTTGAGAATATGAGGCTTCAAAGTTCTGAATCAATAAGTTCCTCCACACATCTATATTCTAAATTACAGGATCTACCATCCCTCCTATCTTTTTAACCAACTAATAGTTTGTAGTTAATGCCAGCTGTAGTTGAGTTGACAATAATAGCCACTGAACTATTGTAATCCTTGGAGAAAAAAGGTAATTGAAATGTCCCTTAATATAGCTTAGAATACAGACTCAGAGGCCATTATGAATCTACAAGTAATTCAATAGCATTGAGGTTATTTACATGATTCATTTCTTTAAAAAATAGCAGCAATCTGAGTATAGGATGTCCAGTCAATAATCCTTCAGTCTGGACCTGAGGAATGGGTGATTTGTGGACAGTTTGTGCTATCTCCTAAGACTCCAAGATAATTCACATTTTCACAAAAAAGAAATCAAGCAAAATATCATATAGCAGTAGATACTCCATTTAAACATTTTGTAAAAATTATTGGATAAAACCCTGCCTATAATCCATTCTCAACTGAGATGCACCTTTCCTGTAATACAATAAATAAAAGACACAGATACTGATAATAGGGTTCAAGATTCAAGCTGAAAATTAGTAAAGAAAAGCAGCCAAGCCAGTAGATATTACCTCTACCACAGGCAAATATGGCATGCAAATCCTCATAGGCATAAGGCTCTTACTTCTTGCCTCTATCTCCTTATATTTCTTTCCTCACTCAGCCATATATTCTAGTCTCCACCTTTTTAGTACTGGATTAAAGGCATGTGATCCTAACTGCTGAGAGTGTCTTTGTTTGAGGTATTACTTTTAGAACTATATCAATTTTTTGTACTCTGTGTTCTAAAACTGAGCGATTTCTCTAGCTCTTAATACTCAGTCCTGGGCTTGAAGTTGTATATCAACATTGCCTAGCTTTATGACTGTTGAAGTCACAGGTGTGTATTACCACTGCCTGAACGCTATAGCTTGAGGCTGGATATGCTTTCTGAGTCCTCATGCAAGCTTTGATAAATCATAAATAATATAAGAACACACTTTCCCCATATAATATAACGTCAGCATGAGAATACTGTTGAAACATATGAAGAATCTCACTTTGACAGAAAATAGCATCAAAGCATTCTGAATTTCTAAGGGAACTAAATAAAAAGGCAGAACAGTTTAAAATGTCCAAGCCTAAAGTCTTATTTTAATTGTTTTGCTGTATAGAAGACAAAGATAATAATAAGAAAGATCAAGACAATTGAAATACAACAAGACAATTGAAGACAACAATCAAAAGAAACAGAAAGCAAACTTGAAAAAGAATTCCAAAATTAAATGAAATAAGATATCACTGAAATATTTGACTATACACTAAACTGAATATGAATATAATGAAATTCAACACCACACCAAAAAAATAAATAAAATAAAAAGAAGCTTGAGACCGAGAGCGTCAGTTATTCTTAGAACCCACATAGAGTTGGAAACATTTCATGCTACTCCAGCAAGAGTGCAGAAATTTCATTTCAGAAGTGACCTTGAGCACATGTCTCAGAACTATTCCTTTGCAGTAGTACAGAACAAATTGTGCTCTGAGTAGACAGAGCTTACTAGTAAAGCAAGAATAAAAAGATTGAATTTATGAAAATAAATGGAAATTTCTCCAAAACCGATTTTAAAACATTTCAATACAAATAAATCCTAAAATCACAACATATTTTTTCTTCCAATTAAAAAAATATTACAGATGCAATATCAAGTGGGGATATTGAAGTTAAACATAATTTAAATAATGAAAACAAATCTACAAATTGCTGTGAAATTCATTTTAAATTCAATTTCTCTAGGCTGTAATGGTAGGAAACAAAGTAGCAAACCTTTTTTAAATAGAAAAGTTACTATGCGCAGATATACTATATTATGGCAAATTGATTTTTTAAGGAACTTGCCTATGTGAAATTATGACACCAAACAGCTTTTTTCTAGATAACTTAGCAGAAATGACAGGTGTCTTCACTTTATCTTATCATTAAAGTTAAAAGGGAAAATCAACTGGATAGAGTACAGTTACTCTTAGATTGCAAAGAAAAGGTACATTTGAAGAAAACAGAATGTGAAGAACATCTTATTTTTGAGAAGAAATGAAGTTGAAACCCCAGTTAAACTCCTATAGACTCTGAGTAGAAGCCTCTCAAACAAAACCTAGATGACTGCATGCATGAGCCAGAACCTTCTGATTGCTACTTTCAGATTTTTTTTTTTTGGTAAGCTCCAAGGTTGATATTATATAAATTTTGGTATGTTTCTTTAAAACATATTAAAATAAATAAAATAATATTCAAATCATTTTATTCTTCTAGACAAAATGTATATCAAGGAAATATTATTTGACTGTAGTGTGCTTGAGTTCACTCAGAGTTTAGACTATCTCATAGATCAGGAAAAGTTGGCTTCCTCCATCTCAGAAGAGGCTTAATACCAATTTTGCTGTTTGGAATTATTCTGTCCCAGAATAAGGAAAGGACTTTGAAATATGCAGTTTGTGGAAATGGGGTCTTGAAACAAATTAAAGAATTTGTAATTCTTCCATCAACCACACTTTATCAGGATCAATGAAGAACATTTCCTTATTCAGATTATAACTTGTTCAGCTAAGAGAATAAAATTCCCATGAACTAGATATGGTGTGTTAATAGGACTTTTTGTCAACTTGACACAACCTACAGCTTCCAGAGAACAAGGAACTAACTCAGGTGTGTGCTCCATCAGATAGGCCTGAAGCCAAGCTCCTGGGCATTTGTCCTTAATATAAGCTTTCAAATTAGAATTGGCATAGGGTGGATTGCTTCCTGAAACTGAGTGCAGAATTAGAGTTTATAGGGAAATACAGAGTATAGTAACTTAAGGTGGGAGGAAGACATGAGGGACCAGGAAGATTGTGTCTGGAGAAGAACAGAGGAGAGCAGGAAAGAGATAACTCAATAGAGGGAGACATTATATGCTTAGAGAGAAATCTGGCACTAGGGAAATGTCCAGATATCTACTAGGATGACCCAAACTAAGAATATAAGATAGGGGAGAGGCTACCTTAAATGCCCTTTAAGGGCATAATTAGATTAATGGCCATCCTAGAGCCTTCATCTTGTAGCTGATGGAAGCAGAAACAGACAACTCAGCTAAGCACTGAATAGAGTTCCTGAAATTCAAATGTAAAGAGGGAGGAATGAGGAGCAAATGGGTTAAGACCTTGCTGGCAAAACCCACAGAGACAGGTGACTTGAACAAGAGGGAGCTCAGCCTCCCCATACTGACTGCTTGGAAATCAGCATAGGACAAAACCAAGTCCCCTGATGTGGGTGTTAGTTACGAGACAGTCTATGGGGTCTCTGGTAGTTGATCAGTATTGGTTCATAGTATACAAGTGGACATTGGAAAGCCATTCCAAACAAAGGGACAGTCTCTCAGCCTAGACACATTGGGGGAGGGCTTAGGCACTGCTCCAAATGATATGACAGACTTTGAAAACCCCTCTGAAAGTCTTCACTTTTTCTGAAGTTGAGAAGAGGGATGGGACAGGGTCAGTGAGAGGAATGGGAGGATGGGAGGGAAGGGAACTGGGAGGGATATATAAAATAAGATTGCTTCTAATTTAAATAAAAAAAGATTTTTCTCAATGCATATTGCGGTTCAATAAGGGTCAGGATAAACAAATAGGTCGAATAGATGTTTATTAAGGGAGAAACAACTCACAACACAGATGAACACAGCAGTTAAAACTGGATGCTCCTCTCTCCGTGTCCCGCCAGAAAGGGCCTTTCTCTGCCTCCTCCCGAGACTCAACTCCATCGGTCACTCCAGCCCCTGGCTCCACCCCTCAATGGGTGTGGTCAGTGCCACAGAAGCAGACACGGTGAATATCCCACTACAATTACCCTTTTAGTCTAAAGAAAAGATTTAAGCTTGATACAAAACTATATACAAAACAGTGAATAACAAGTGTGCTCTAAGAAAAGGAAAATCGAGACCAAAACCACAGACATACCTAGTCCTAGGGTGAAGGCATAAGGGAGTTTACAATAGAGTTGTCCTAAGCTGAAAAGCTTAAGTCTAGTACTTAATATCTAACTAGGAAGAGAGAATAATACTAAGATAGTTTAATCTACAACCTCACCAAGACCTGAGAAGGAAAATTACAATACTAGGTTAGATGGGAAGTGCAGATGGGCAACTTCCAAAAGGCACAGTGAGGACAGAAACAGCAAGCTACCTGGACAGTCACCCAAGGTCTCACAGCAATGTTGGTACAGCCAGATATGACTAAGGCCAGGAGTATTTGACAGACCACAACAAAAGCAGGGAGGTAGAAAGGCTGTTTTAACCTGACTTGGCAAGGTTCAGCAGTCTTCCAAGTTTGTCTCCTGCAAGCATATAGGACCGCATGTCCAAATCAGTGGTCAAGGCTGAGGCAGTTCCTTGCCCAAGAGGCCATTAGCCGAAGCGAGGATGAACTCCAGAAGGAGCAACAACAGTGTCCAACATACTTTCGGGAAAGTGCACGGTGCTGTCAGGAGCAACAGTGTCTCATGTCAACAGAGTACTAATATATAAAACATTTAAATGCCATGTTCTGCAGGTCTATGAAGTGATTGAAGATTAAGCATCTATGTCTGACTAATCTCATAGGCAAAGGAAACATGGGTGAGGATAATCTGTAATACTCAGGAACTTGGCTAACAAGCCTGAATAAAACTTCCTTGAGTAAAGCAAGGATAAATACCTAAACAATATAACTATGTACATATATATATATATATATATATATATATATATATATATATATATATCTCACATGTAAATTCCTAAAGTAGAGGTAGAGTAAAAATGTCTAAACAAGAGGTAGAGCTCTAAAGGGCAGCAAGACAAATATCCCAAATTGTAACAAATAAAAAATGTCTTGAACACAAGCAATAGTATACATACATAGAATATGGCAAGTATAATGTACATAAAACATCATAAATGGAAAGATTTCACACAATACAACAAATATAAGATACAATTCTTCCAGGAAGGGAATAAACTTAATTTTACATAGGTTACCACAAATAATAATATATAACAATGTAAGCTGTAATACTAATGTCTCATTCTTACTGAATAATTCACAAGAAAATGGTGTCAGAAGCGGGATTGAGAACTTTCGCTTAAAACTTAACAAAAGTTTAAAAAATAGTTTTTAGAAACAAGGGAACAGAGACTTCTTTGTAGCAGCATTTTCTTGATTGGAATTGTTTTGCTGTAGACAGAGATTTGCACGGCTCCTTTAAGGGAAGTTTCCAAAATTAGCATAAGTGGCAAAAAGCCGCCTGGCTTTTAAAGAGCTCTGCTAACAATTTATTGGTGTGTAGGAGAGCTGCAATAAAGGTTTATACTGTGTTTTTAAAAATACGCTGGCTTGGGAGAGAAAAAGAAACAGGATACAATGGTTTAAAAAAGAAAAAAGGAAGTAGAATTAATCCTAGTACTCGGCAGACAGAGGCAAGCAGATCTCTGTGATTTCAAAGTAAACCTGGTATGGAGTGAATTCCAGGACAGATAAAAGTTACACAGAGAAACCATGTCTCAAAATATATAAAAATAGAAGTAGAATAAATAGAGTAATAAAAAAGCCACGTAAAGATGGAAAGCACAGAAAAATTTTGGATATTATACGCAATTCTGTTGTCTTTAAATTATTTGATTGCTGAGAAAATAACTACTGATAAAAGAAATGCTGCTGAATTAACTCAATTTGTATATTTTAAAAATGCTTTGACTCAAAAATTTAAGCCTAAGGACAAGTTACTGGGGAAAAGGATTTCTATTTTTGTTTCCACAGAAAATGAAAAGCTATTGATTTCTTCCAGACTTAAGTGGTTTGATCAAGCCAGACCCCCTGAAACAATGCCCCAGATGATCCAACATTCAAAGCAGTTGAGACAAAGCCTTGCAGACTACTGCCAAGATTTCTGCATCTTCTTTGGAACCCCATGACAGCACCCCCTATCAGCAGGAAGTAGTTTGGAAAGAACGACGCCCAAATTCCCAAATATTGTTTATAAATGTTTGTTTTCATTTAAATGGACTTGGTTATAAATGGCTATAACCACAAACAATCCTTTTAAAGGTAAAAAGGGAATTATGGTATAGATATGAATACTTTGCTTTGGAATGGATTTTCTTTTATTGATACAATTTAAGGTCAATTTTGTGATATGTATATTTCTCCTCTTGTTTAGGTATTGTGTTTATATAGCTCATTGGAAAATGTAATGTATAATTTAGTACAGATTATAGAGAATTACCTATGATAGTCAAAACTTGGAGTTAAGTTAGTTAGGATTTCTAGATATATAGAAATGTATTTGAGATGAATAGGCATTCTTCAAACCTTTCAAAGACCTACAGAATATGGCATTTAAAATGGTTTAGGGTTTTTCTTGACAGTGAGGCACAACTGCTCCTGGTAACACCACCTACATCAAAAAGGAAGATGGACATTGAAGAAACTCGTTATGAAGTTTGCTTCTAATATGGCAAGACTAGCCATTTGGGCAAGGTACTGCTCTTCTGGACTGTTTGACTTTATGTTGTAGAAACTAGACATGCAGGACCCACAAAAAGGTGACTGCTGATGCAAGATGGACATTGCTACAGGATTCCTGTTTCATGGAAGAGGCTGCCAGACAGCCAGATAGTCTACAGGACACAGAGAAATGTTTCCTGCCTTATTGAGGAGTCTGGACACACATTATGGCCTATGGGCTGAAGATGGAACATTACAGAACTTCGGGTGACTGACCAGGCAATGAATTGTCTCTGTCATTTCTAGAGTTTATATATTATCCTTCTGTGGTCTTTGAAGGAGTTGAAGACAGATAGTTATGATTATAGTTTTCCTTAGTTAGGATTAAAGATAAGTTACATATAGGACTTTAGACTCACAAAGATAGGATAGATGATATTTTGTTTAAGTCTTACAAAATGTTAATGGACTAAATATTGTTAACTGTGATTCTTATTTGATAACTGTTGAATGTTATATTTTGCTATGTTAAAGTTAAACCCCTTCTTTTATTTTAGACAGAAAAGAGGAGATGATGGGAGATGTTATTCTGTATATATGTTTCTCATACTGTTAATAAAGCCCTGTGGCCAATAGAGAACTAGATAGGTGGGGCTAGGAGACTAGGAGGAGGAAGAGGAAGTAGTAGGTGGGGTCAAGATGTAGCCCCTGGAAGGAGAGAGGACGCCAGCCGCGGCTCCCCATAAGACGACCACGGGGAAATACTTAGATAAGTAGAAATGGGTTAATAATTAAGACAGAGCTAGCCCATAAACAGTAATGGTAACTGGCCGACAGGATTATATCAAATATATAGTCTCCTGAGTGTTATTTGGGGCACATGTGGTTGTGGGACCATGGCGGCAGAACCAGCGGCAGCCAGCGGGGAAACCTGCAGTAACAAATGCATTTTTACCGGTGGTAGGAATTGTTAATTTAATGTGTTTTGAAGTGAAAAAAATTGTAGTGGGATATTTAGTTTGTCTGCTTCTGTAGTAATGACCACACCCATTGGGGGGTGTAGCCAGGGTCGGAAGTGACCCATGCAACTAGGACTGAGGGGGGGGGCAGAGAACACTCTCTTGCTTGCAGTATGAGGAGAAAAAGAGCATCCAGTTTCTGCTGGTGTTCATCTGTCTATGTTGTGAGTTATTTCTTCCTGAATGAACATCTATTCAGCCTATTTGTTTATGCTGATCCTTATTTAACCACAATAAAAAATGTATATTTTCCATAGTTTATAATATATATATATATATGTATACACATATATATGTATATATATATATATGTATATCTGAAAACAACTTCCATTATTTCATAACTGAATGATTGCATGTGAAGAATCTGTAGGAACATTTTTCATGTTATTATTATTCATATATTCTAGAAATTTAAACCACAAATTACATTTACTTAATTACAATTTTCCTTCATTTGTATGTATTCTTTATATATTTCTGTTTCAAAGATATTTCTCTTAACCTTGACATTTTTTATATCACAAAACTTTTTCTATTTATTTTTGTTCTTATCTACTCTACAGTTTTATATAGAGAGGTAACTATGTGTGAGTTCTTAGACTCTGGGGATTCAAAGGTGAAAAAATTCTAATGAACTCTTAATCTGGTATGATAAGAAACATGTGTTCAACTAGATTATCTGAGTAAATTAAATAAAGTCATGAAAATGAGAAATTGCTTATCTTTCTTATAAATTTATAACATAGAAACAGATAGAAAAATTAATTGAAAATATTGTGTCATATTTGTTAGATACAATAATAAAATCATATATATATGCCAAAGTAATATTATACAGGCAAATTAATATTAATTATTTTATGTTTAGAGAATACCTGAAAAAATCAAATATATATATTAGGTAGTTTAATAGTATATCATGTAGATAATGAAATTGACTGTGGTTTTAATTGATAAAAATGATCAGGTATTTACTAAGCCTTCTTATGAATAACTTGATTAGAAAAAATACCACCCTTTCTATGAAGTAGAATAGGGATGGGATGGGGGTTGGTGGGAAGCATGGGGGAATGGGAGGGAAAAGAACTGAGATTGATATATTAAATAAAATTGTTTCTAATTTAAATAAAAACAAAAAATACCTTACAAAACACATTCAATACATGAACTTTTGTGATTCTCCTGGCATTTAGTTTTTATTTTAAACTTATTTATTTTCAGTAGAATATTCATATTACATAAAGCACACTTAAGAGTAGACCGATGCCCAACAGGAGATGACCAACCTAAAAATAACCAGACGTTTGTAGACTTTTGATAGCATAATGCTTTACTAGTGCATTTTTATATTTTCCTTGTGTAATATGAATTAATATTCTGAGTTTATTTTTTATATTAATGTATTTTGTTATTTTTATTTTACATAATGATCTCAGCTCCTAATCACTCACTCACTCCCTCCCTCTTTCCCTCTCTCCCACCTTCTCTAGTCCCCTGAACACCCTCCCCTCCCACCCAACCCACATGTAGGGTGATACCCTCCAGGAGGGGTCAACTAAGTCTGTCAAGTCAGTGGGAGTAGGGACTAGGCCCTCCCTCTTGTCTCTAGGTTAAGGGAGTATCCCTCTTTGGGGACCTGCCCCCAAAGTCCTTTTATGCACCAGGAATACATCCTGGTTCCACTGTCTGAGGTTCCTTTGACTGCTCAGGCCTTCTGTCTGAAACATATGTTGAGAGAATATGAATCAATCCCATGATAGATTCCAAGCTATCAGTCAGGGTGCCCATTAGCTCCTCCTTGTTCAGGTCAGCTGTCTTTGTGTGTTTCTGCAGCCTAGTCTTGTCCTCACTCTCTGCATCTTGATTCCAGTTCTGCTCAGTGTTTACTTGTGGGTGTCTGCTTCTGTTTCCATCAGCTACTAGATGAGGTCTCTATGATGGTAGATAAGTTAGTCATCAATCTCATTATCAAGGAAGGGCGTTTATGGTAACCTTTCCACTGTTGCTCAAGTTGTTAGTTTGGATCAGTCTTGTAGGTCTCTGGACATTTCTCTAGAGTCAGTTTCCTCTTGAAACCTATAATGACTCTCTTTTATGGACTCTCTCTCTCTCTCTCTCTCTCTCTCTCTCTCTCTCTCTCTCTTCTTCTCTTCTCCTCTTCTCTTGTCTATTCCTCCCCAACTTAATCTTCCTAGTCCTACCTTTCTCTTTCTCATAGTTCCCTCTCCACTCACTGCCCCCCCCACTCTCTATATGCGCTGGATATCTTCTCCCTTTCCCCTTCATGAGGGGCCCTATATAAATCTCTTAGAATTTTCCTTGTGTCCTAGTTTCTCTGGCAGTATGAATTATAGGCTGGTGATCCTTTGCTCTATGTCTAAAATCCATATATAAGCAAGGACATATTCTGTTCCTCTTTTTGTGAATGGGTTACTGAATTCAGGATGGTTTCCTCAAATGCCATGCACTTGCCTACAATTTTCCAGATTACATTGTTTTTATTGCAGAGTAGTAAATGTGCTACATTTTTATCCATTCTTCAGAAGAGGGGCATCTAGGTTGCTTCCAGGTTCTTTCTATTACAAATAACACTGAACATAGTTCTGCACATGTCTTTGCTGCATGGATGTGAGTCATTTGGTAATATACCTAAAAAGGGGATTGCCAGGTCCTGTGGTAGACTGACTCCCCACCATAATAATCTCCAAAGTGGCTGTACACGTTTGCACTCCCCCCGCAGTGGAGGAGTGTTTCCTTTTCTCCACATCCTCTCCAGCGTCAGTTGTCATTGGTGTTTCTAGTTTTAGCCATTATGGCAGGAGTAAGTTGGTATCACAAAATTATTTTGATTTGCATATCCCTGATGCTAAGGGTGTTGAGCACTTTCTTATGTAACTTTTTGATGTCCACTATTGAGATTTCTCTATTCAGTTATATACCCCATTTTTAAATAGGGTTATTTGGTGTTTTGTTGACTAGTTTCTTGAGTTCTTTGTATTTGAGATCATCCCTCTGTCAGATGTAGGACTGGTGTAGATCTTTTCCCAGTCTGTGGCTTGTCCACTGTGTCCTTTGTGTTACAGAAGCTTCTAAGTTTGAGGAGGTCTCATTTATTATATATTGATCTCAGTGTCTGTGTTACCAGAGTTTTGTTCGGGAAGCAGAGACCTGAACCAATTTGTTCAATGGTTCCTCCCACATTCTCTTCTGAGAGGTTCAGTGTTGCTGGATTTATGCTGAGGTCTTTGATCCATTTGGCCTTGAGTTTTGTGAATGGGGATAGACATGGGTCTATTTACAGTCTTTTAAACACCATCATCCAGTTGTGCCAGCACCATTTGTTAAAGATGTTTTCTTCTGCCATTGTATATTTTTAGCTGTTTTGTTAAACATCAGGTGTTTGTAGGTGTGTGGGTTAATATCAGGATTTTTGACCCATTCCATTGATATACTTGTCTATTTTTGTGCCAATACCAGGCTGTTTGCAGGGTTATAGCTCTGTAGTAGAGCTTTAAAGTCAGGGATGGTGATGCCTTGTAGAGTTCCTTTGTTGTACAGGGTTGTTTTCTCTATCCTGGGTCTTTTGTGTTTTTATATAAAGTTGATTATTACCCTTTTAAGGTCAGTGAAGAATTGTTCTGGGATTTCAATGGGGATTGCATTGAATCTGTAGATTGCTTTAGGCAAGGTTGCCTTTTTACTATGTTTATCCTACATATCCAATGCATGGGAGATCTTTCCATTTTCTGGCATCTCCTTTAATTTCTTTCTTTAAAGACCAAAGTTCTTATTACATAGGTCTTTCACTTGTTTGGTAAGTGTTACCACCTGCCCCCCAAGGATACTATATGTTGTTTGTGGCTATTGTAAAGGATGATGTTTCTCTGATTTCTTTTTCAGCCTCTTTGTCGTCTGAATAAAGTAGGACTACTGATTACTTTATTTTAGTTTATCTTGTATCCCGCTAGTTTGCTGATGGTGTTTATCAGCTGTAGGAGTTCCCTGGTAGAGTGTTTTGGGTCGCTAATGTAAACTATCATATGATCTGCAAATAGTGAAAGTTTGACTTCTTCCTTTTGAATTTTATTCCTCTGATCTCCTTTTGTTGTCTTATTGCTTTAGCTAGAACATCTAGTACATTACTGAATATATATGGAGAGAGAGGACAGCCTTGTCTTGTTCCCAATTTTAGAGGAATCACCTTAACATTTTCTCCATTCAGTTTCACGTTGGCTGTTTTTTTTTTTTTTTCTGTATATTGCTTTTATTGTGTTTAAGTACATTCCTGTTATCCCTGCTTTCTCCAAGACCTTTATCATGAAAGGGTGTTGAATTTTGTTGAAGGCATTTTCAGCATCTAGAGAGATAATCATGTTCTCTTTTTTCTTTTTTTTTTGTGGAGTTTGTTTATATTGTGGATCACGTTGATATATTTTTATACGTTAAGCCATCCATGCAAGACAGGGATGAATCTACTTGGTCATAGTGGATGATTTCTCTAATTTATTCTTGAATTCAGTTTGTCAGTATTTTTTGAGTATTTTGCATCAATGTTCATGAGAGATATCAGTCTATAGAATTTTTTCTTAGTTGTGTTTTTGTGTGGCTTGTGTACCAAGGTGATTTTGGCCCTGTAAAATGTGTTTGGTAATGGACCTTCTGTTTCTATAGTGTGGAACACTATCAAGAGTTATTAGTATTAGCTCTTCATTGAGTTTCTGGTAGAATTTTCTACTGCGATGAAGCCATCTGGCGCTGGGCTTTTTTGATAGGAAGGCTTATGATGACTGCTTCTATTTTATTAGGGGTTATACAGCTATTTAAGTTGTTTGTCTGTTCTTGATTTAATCTTGGTAAGTGATAGTTATCCAGAAATTTGTCCATTTCATTTGAATTATCAAATTTTGTGTAGTACAGTTTTTCAAATTATAACCTGAATATTGTCTGGATTTCCTCAGTGTCCATAATTATGTCTCCCTTTTTATTTCTGATTTTGTTAATTTGCATGTTGTCTCTCTATTTTTTGGTTAGGTTAGGTTGGAAAAAGGTTTTTATACCATGTTGATTTTCTCAAAAAAAAAAAAAAACCCAACTCTCTTGTTGCATTGATTTTTTTTGTATTGTTTTCCTGGTTTTTACTTTATTAATTTCAGCCCTCAATTGATTATTTCCTGGAATCTACTCCTTCAGGGTGAGTTTGCTTCTTCTTGTTCTAAGGCTTTCAGTTGTGCTCTTAATTCTCTAACGTGACTATCCTCTGTTTTGTTAATATGGGCACTTAGTACAATGAACTTCCCTTGTAGCACTACTTTCAAGGTGTCCCATAAGTTCAGGTATGTTGTGTCCTCATTCTTGTTGAATTATAGGAAGTCCTTAATTTCTTTCTTTATTTCTTCTTTGATATAGATATGGTATAATTGTTCATTGTTCAGTTTCCATGAGTTTGGTAGGATTTCTGCAATTTGTTTTGTTGTTGAATTCCAACTTTAAAGCATGGTGGTCTGATAAGATACAAGGGGCTATTCCAATTATTTTTGTATCTTTTTAGGTTTGTTATGTTGCCAAGTATGTGGTCAATTTTAGAGAGGTTACAGTGGATCAGAGAAGAAGGTATGTTCTTTTGTGTTTGGATGGAATTATTGTGGTAGGATCAGGAAAAACAAATAGGCCAAAAAGATGTTTATTCAGAGAGAAATAACTCACAACATAGACAGATGAACACCAGCATGTTCCACCGAATCTTCTTCTGCCAGCAAGAGAGCTCTCTGAGCCCACTCCTCAGCCTTTTCCACTACATGGAATGTTCTTATATGTCTGTTAAACCCAATTGAGACATAACTTGTTAGTTCTTTTTTTTTTTTTTTTTTTTTTTTTTTTTTAAGTTCCGGAATGGTGGTCCAGTCTAGCAGTGAGAGTGGGGTGTTGAAGTCTCCCATTATGAGTGTGTGAGATTTTATGTGAGTTTAGAGTTTTAGTACCAATTATTTTACAAATGTGGGTGCCTTTGCATTTGGGGCATAGATGTTAAGAATTGAGACTTTTGTGCTGATGAATCTCTCCTGTGATGAATATGAAATGACTTTCTCATCTTCCTTGACTGATTTTTGCATGAAGTCTAACTTGTTAGATATTAGGATAGCCATACCTGCTTGCTTCTTGGGTACATTTGATCGGAAGACCTTTAACTTGACATAATGTCTCTCTTTGTAGCTTAGGTATGTTTCTTCTTTGCAACACAAGGATGGATTCTGTCTTTGTATCCATTATTTTAGCCTGTGTCTTTTTATAGGTCAGTTAAGACCATTAATGTTAAGGGAAAGTAAGAACCATTGATTGTTAATGCTTATTTGTTTTAGATTTGTTGGTGGTGGTGTTATTGTGAATATATTTGCCACACTTTACCTTTGGAGTCTGGTGAAGTGGGATCTCTTGCCTATGTATTTGGTATGTCTTTGTGAGTGTAGTTAACTTCCTTGGGTTGGAATTTTCCTTCCAGAACTTTCTGTAGGGCTGGACTTGTTGATACCTATTGTGAAAATCTGGCTTTGTCATTAAATGTCTTGTTTTTCATCTCGAGTGATTGAGAGTTTTGCTGGTTATAGCAGCCTGGGCTGGCATATGTGGACTCTTAGTACTTATAGAACATCTATTTAGGACCTCCTGGCCTTGAGAGTTTCCATGGAGAACTCAGGTGAAATTAAGTCTACCTTTACCTGTCCTTTTTCCTTCACTGCTCTTAATATTCTTTCATTATTCTGTATGTTAGGTTGTTGATTATTAAGTGGTGAGGGATCTTTCTTTCTTTAGTCCAGTCTTTTTGGTGTTCAGTATGCTTCTTGTACTTTCATGGGCATGTCCTTTTTCAGATTGGGAAAGTTTCCTCAATGATTTTATTTATATTTTCTGTACCTTTGAGCTAGACTACTTTGCCTTCTTCTATGCCCATTATTCTTAGGTTTGGCCTTTCATGGTGTCCCACAGTTCTTGGATGTTTTGTGTTAAGGATTTGTTGGATTTATGATTTTCCAGTACATACAGATTAGGGGTCTCTCTCTCTCTCTATCTCTCTCTCTCTCTTTCTCTCTCTCTCTCTGTTTTTCTCTCTCTCTGCCCCTCTCTCTGTCTGTGTATCTCTCTATCTCTGTCTCTGTCTGTCTGCCTCTCTCTGGTACTCCATTGGTGGGCTAGTTGGGCCAGAAATTCGATGTCTGAAACTCTGGGTGGTCCAAGCTTTCTAGGAAGTCTTTCCTCAGGCAGGGGCCCGGTGATGGTGGTCAAAAATCAGGCTCCAACAGAGGCCAGGTGATGGGTGTCAAAGATCCAGTAGGCAGGGACTCAGGATGGTCCAGAGGGGATATGATATTCTCTGGAGGGACATATAACTCTAGTAGAGGACCAGCGGTGGAGGTCAGAATTCAGGCAGGCAGGGCTTCACAGTATTCTTGTGTAGATAGGCAGGTCTAGTGTGCTCAGAGCAGCTCAAGAAAGTTCCCTGAAGGTGACAGGATTGTTGGATCCACCCTCTGTTCCAGTGCTCAACCAGAGCTGTGTAACAGTGGGAAGGATATCGCATATGGTGGGGGGGTGGGCAGGCTCTTCTTGGGAGTGAGTGGGTGTGTATCAGAGCACTAGGAGTGCTCTAGCTGAGGACAGGACACAAGGGGCAGAGAGATTGCAGGCCAATCCAGGAACTTCCCAAGGAAGGGTGTGGAGGGAGATTCAACCGGATCTGGTCCCAGACTCAGCTCTAGCAGAGACTAGATTATGGGGTCAAAGATCCAGCAGGCAATGACTCAGGATAGGGGGTAGGGGATCTCTGGGAGTGGCCAGGAACTTCAGCAGAGGACCAGCTGTTGGGGTAGAGAGCAAGCAGGCCAATAGTCTGTATTTCTAAGGGTTTGTGCCTATATGTACTTTTTGCGTGTTTTTTTTCCTTTGTTTCCCTTTTATTATCTATTCTTATTTATTTATTTGGTTTTAGTTTTTAGTAACTGATATAACTAACTAAAATAATAGAATAAAATCTTTTTCAGGATTTTAACAATGCTTCAGAAGATTCTAGGTGATAATAAAATGCTTCAGAGTTTTGAACTAATTTTGTTTAAAACCAATTTGAGATACTAAAATGAAAAAAACCATAATCTCATATATTGTGTGGAAATATTTTAATCAACGTTTGACATAGGTTTTATTTGTTGTAGTTATGTTGAATAAACAACATAGCTATTATTGAAACTCTCCAATTACATTTCTAAATATATTCCAGAGAAAATTTGTGGTCAAATTCAGAATTGAGTTGCAAGGACTTTTCTAGCTGTAGGCACTGTTATTCAATAGAATAGTGTGTAGATATAATGAAGAAGTTGAGAGGAAATGGTTTTCATATTTTAGGCTTTTTCCAGAAACTTTGCAGGATTCAGTCTTAAAACTAGGTTCTTGGGCTAAAAAATTTAGAGAGATCCAATAAACTTCTATCCATTCTATTCCTGACTATTTATGTCAATCATTTAAAATCATATCTGTAACAATATATAGACATATAAACATAGATATACAGGTGGTTACTGACAGAGATAAAGATAGACACAAACTAGAGATAGATGATAGATTGATATGGATGGGTTAATGATAGATAATGGATAAAATGATGAAAGGTAGATAGATGGTTGATAGATATAAAGATAATAGATTATACATAGATATAGGTAATAGATAAATAGATAGGTAGATAGAGAGATATAGAAATAAAGATAAGGTTGGATATGGAGAGGGATGATAGACAGCCCTTTCTACATAAGGATACCGAGAACACTTGAAATTAAGTTTCAAAAATTAATAAGTTAATTAATATTTAATGCTAAATATGAATCTAAACAACAGATTTAATACTGGCTTCATATTGGTGCATCAAAACACTTTGAAATAAGCAAATTAATGAAAATATTTTGCTTTCTTAGAAGATACATTTTGAGAATTTAATGCATGAGTGATATACCTGGGGTACTTTTGTTATTTCCTGTGGCTTACAATGCCCCTCGTCCTGTGTCTTCTGTTCCATAATTATTATTATATATACACACATATGTGTATTTATTTGCATACATATGTCTACAATCTACTCAGTCAATTTAGTGTTAAATATATATGCATGTGGTCAAAGGATTCAACAACCTGTAGGAGCTCTTCATTAGAGAAAATTAAGTTGTCATTTCTGAAGGTGCTGTTTTTATGTCCAAACACACATGACAACTGCATGTGTCATTAGGCTGAATTTTCTCAGGCAACCACGTTGAGGAAATCTTATAAGTACACATTCCTTGGTACAGTATGTTGAGGGAACACATTTCAGCTGTGGGAGTCTTTATATTTTGATTCTCAATGACATTTCATTTTTCTCATCTATATTATTCCTAGAGCCTTAGATGTAGACGTCCCAATGCAGATGGATAACTTTGACCTGGGCACATCAATGACTTTATATTTTATTTTGACTCTTTGTTGGTTTCCTTTTACTTTTCCTTTTTCCTTTTTCTTTTACTTTTAGTTTTCTTTTTTTTTTTTCACTGTGACTTTTTTGTTTGTTAATTTGTGTTTTTTGGGGGGAGGGTGTTGTTTTTATTTAAATTTGAATTAAAAAGTTCCTTTTACATGTCAATTCTAAAATCCCAGTTCTCTCACATACCCATCCTCTCCTACCCCCGCCAACCAAACACCATCCTATCCCCTTTCTGCTCCCCAGGGAGGGTGAAGCATTCTATGGGGAGTCTTCAAAGTCTGTCATATAATTTGTGACAGGCCTTAGGTCCTCCCCCATGTTTCTAGGTTGAAAAAGTATCCCTCTATATGAAATGAACTCCCAAAATCCATTTGTGTACTAAGGATAAATACTGATCCATCACTAGAGGCCAAAGCATGGCTAGTCCTCCTTAACTAACACCACATCAGGAGGTCTGGGTTGGTCCTGTGCTGGTTTCCCAGCTATCTGACTAGGGTCCATGAGTTCCCCCTTGTTCAGGTCAGCTGATTCTGCTGGTTCTCCAGCCTAGTCTTGACCCCTTTGCTCATCACTCCTCCCTCTCTGCAACTGGATTCCAGGAATTCGGCTAGTGATTAACTGTGGGTATGTACTTCTGCTTCCATCAACTGCTGGATGAAGGCTCTAGGATTACATATAAAATAGTCGTCAATCTCATTATCCTTAAAGGACATTTAAGATAGCCTCTCCTTGATTGTTTATATTCTTAGTTGGCATAATCCTTGGAGATCTCTTGACATTTCCCTAATGCCAGGGTTTCTTTCAATATCTCTTCCAAACAAAACTTCTTTGATGAAGAGTAAATAGTTGTCATATGGGAGTACCAAGTAAAAATTTAGAATATATTTAGACATCATATTTATTTAGGCAAATGGCAGTGATAGGGTTACAATAATGGCACAATCACATATTACCAATTGCCTCCTAATTCCAATTAGATAGTTATTGACCATCCCCCATGCTTAATGTCCCATTATTGTATGGTTTTCATTTCTTCCTATCCAGTTATTTTTGCAGATTTTATGTGTACCCAAATATGTACATTTAATGATTATTTCTTTACCTGGGTAGTTTGTATAGCAACTTCCAATATTATGGATTTCTCTAAGTAATGTATCTGAAGTGGGTGTTTTTTGTCAGCACATATCTTGTACTAAATTCTCCAGGAACAGGTATTATATTCAAGTTCTTTAGTGTATATTTTGGCAAATAACAAAAAATAATTTGGATTTTCATATGGCTCCTCCATAAATAATAGTTTTGTTTTTCATATATATATTCTATAAACAGATAACATGTTACAGGTCTGTAAAATATTGTTGCTTTGAAATAATAAGAAACAAATTGTTACAGAACATTTTACATATACATCAAAATTCATATATCAGAAAGTACATTTCCTTTTGCATTCAGAATTATTAAAATATTATGTAAATAAATAATTCATTTTTCATACACATAAAAATCTAGTATTAATGAATAAAAATAAACAAGTTACATTCATATTCAGGTAGCCTATTTTCTTTTCTAGTGTGATTAAAATTAAAATAATAAAAAAGTTTGCTCTAATCACATTTTACCGTACACATTTTTTGCTATATCTCTCCCTCTTTCCCCCTCCCCCATTTCTTCTTACCTTCCTGGTCTCATAAACGGTGGTAGCATTCATCTCTTATGAATTTAAAAGTATCTTTGGGCTCGGATCACTACTGCCTGGCATAGGAAAAAATGAGGAATGTTCTATTGATATGCGAAGAAGGGAAGGGTGGTTAGACTAAAGAGAATGGGCTTTGCTCGAGTTATTTCCAAGATGGCTTATTAAAAATTTTCATTCATTTAACTAAAACAAAATATTAATCAAGTTGCTGAGGAGAGCTTATAAAATACTGAAAAATTGAAAGGGGTGAGAGAAATGAAGTTCACGAGAGCAATAATGTTTTAATAAATTTTCTTTCATAAATCATATTCAGGAGTGTGATCTCTTGCCTCATATTTATATGAATACATCTATTATTATAAGTAGTCTGAAAATGAGCTTCCCCATGAGGAAATGATAAATTAATATTGATAAAATATTTTGAGAAGTTGCCTACCTTCAAATAAAATTAATAGCAAATGATTAAATGACTAAGCAAATTTGAGTTTGAAGTTTCTTTAAAGATATCAGTAGACAAACTTACTGAGATTCCAAATTACATCAGTGATAAGACTCTTGATGAGTGCTTCAAGCTAAATAACAAAGACTAGCTGTGGCAATTGTTAGAAAGCAAAAAAGAATAAAATAGTGTTAACTTTTATTTCAGCATGTCAAATACTTAGAAGTTGGTTAGTTTTGTCATGCTTATATGCATAGACCATATTACTACATAGATTCTACTTAGTATCTTTTCCCTTTGAGTACACATTTTTTTTTTCAGTTCACATGCCAACCACTGTTCCCCTTCTTACCCCTTTTCCTACCCCCTACCTTCTCCTTTCTACCCACCCCCATCCACTTCTCAGAAGTAATGCTTTCCTTGGGGAGTCAACAAAAACTGGTATACCAATTTGAGCCCCAATCAATCCCACGGCTTCTGTATCAAAACTTAGCAAATTATCCCATCATAGGAAATAGGCTCCAAAAAGTCATTTAATATACCTGGATAAGTACTGGTCCCACAGCTGGAGTTTCACAAAAGGATCATGCCACATAGTTGAGGACTTAGTTGGGTCACATGCACATTACCCTGCAGTCAGTCAGATTCTGTGAGCTTCAACTAGCTCAGGCTAACCCTGTGGTTGAGTACACATTTTTAACTTAAAATTATTTATAAAATAATTGTGTATCAAAAGGGAATAGATATTTAAATAAGATGTGAAAATCATGAAGTATCTTAATTTTTTTCTTCAGCAGAAGCATACAGATAGTTAATCTGCATTTTACAATGATTATAAATGATTTTCTTGAGGAGAGATTATTTACAATACTATGTTAATTTCTTAAACAAAGGAAATTATCAACAAGATATGTAATATACCACAGTTATAAACAATGTTGATATAATTATAAGCATCATGAATTACTATGCAGGAAATATTTAAAACAGAAAAAAATTAATTAATATGTGTAATAAATCTAAAGTGTTATAAAATGTAAGATAAATAAACACAATGACTATCTTTGAAAATACAGGAAAAATAGATTAATTTGATGACATTTACTGTTTCTAAGAGATTAAAAAAGTTGGAATTCTTTACTACAAAAATATGAAACTGCTAATTAAAACACAATATTTAGAATTGGGTAAGGAAAAAATCAATAGTAAAAAAATTAAAATATAGAAGATATACTTTTTATTATTTGTTTTAATTCAAAAATGTAAAGAATTGAAAATGAATTAATCATTTGAAGGAAATGTAAATAAACTCTAAAAAATAAAATTCAGAATTTTTTTAAGACAAGTTTTTATATTATACCTCACAAATATCTTAACATCTTAAAAGTGATAATATAATTCCCAATTTAAAAAAAATAATATGTAGTGTATGCTTTAAATGATGTGAAAATAATTATAAAATTGTTGTAAAATTCTAAAAGAATATGGCAATTAAATCAGAAGTAGAAATTATATTCACAGTTATATTTATGTAATTGAATCCAGTGAATTTCACAATATCATACACACATGTTATTTCAAAAACTTGGTCTGTGTTCCCATAACAGCAAACACATTTACACACAAAAAAACATACATTCCTCCCCACATACATTAAGTCAGTTACTTAGGAGTTGTAAATTTTTTGTTCTCTGGGAACTTCAAAAATTTTATTATTGTTTTATTTTTAAACAATAACAATGTTATAATTAGTTCTTTAATAATATTACACAATGAAATATGATTGCATTCTAAAAAGAAGAAAAGTCTTCTCTTCTGATTGCACTCTATTCTTCTGTGGTCTGTCTAAGAGGCACCTCTGATGTTTTTAAGATTCGGTTGCAATCTGAAAATGCAATATGAAAATTGCATTCTCTGAAATGGTGAAGAGAAGAGATATGAAACTATGTTCACTTCTTAGAATGGGTATGTTAGTCAGTTGTTCATATGTATCATACTAGTTTATTCTTCAAGAATATATGTACTTATCATTTTTATTGCTACTTTTTTATTGAGACTAAATATTGGAATTAAGTTAGGTTTCCCTTAGCAGATAAATAGAAAAGATAAAATATTGTATATTTAAATGAAGAGTAGCACAACATCAGTTGGTTAGCCATTGATCATTGTCAGCCATGAAAACATACATAAAATTAACACACAGACTGAGCAGGATATAAAGACTAAGAAAGGGTGTTGGTGGAGAAGGGGGAAAAGGGAAAAAATGTAATTTCAATATAACCTCACAAAACAAAAGGAATGCAATAATAGTCAAACACAAGGAAAACTAAGTCACAGGATTTGAAGGAAAATTATGGACTTAGAGAATCCTTAATATTCATATATATCTTACAATCTTAGGAAGACATGGGCCATGAGATTCTTCACCCATGGAAGCTAACAAATAACACACACACACACACACACACACACACACACACACAGGTGCATATTTCAAATGTACACGGGATTGCAGTGTAATTTTTTAAAAAATAAGGGAGTGAGGAGACAGGTGGTGGCACATATCTTTAATCCCATCACTTGCGAGAAAGAGCCAGGTGGATCTCATTGAAATCAAGACCAGCCTGATCTACAAAGAGAGTTACCTGAAAGCTCAGGTAATTATAAAAAGAAACCTGGCTTCACAAAAAAAATAATGTAATAACAACAATAATAATGGAATAAGGCAGATTGACTCCACAAAAAGGATATGAGTTATAAAAAATAAATACATTTGATCAACGATTTTGCTTTTTTGATGGTGAATAACTATATAAAACTATGTAATGACTAAGGTACAAAATACAATACAAAATTGTCGCAGCCCACACAGTCTTCTCGCCAGCAAGAACGCACATGGACAACAGGATCCTTCTTCAGCAAGCTTTATTGCATCCAAGCGATGAAAGGAGGAAGACCCCAAGCCCCAGAGTGGTGCTGTATTTATAAGCTGTAGCCGCACCAGGATGGTACGAGGTGGTTGGCTACTCACTCATCACCCTATATGACGCCCCAGGCTGGGCAGAGACTTGGCGTGTTCTCACAATCGGCACATGCGCTCCAGAACTTGTTTACTGACTGTGGGGCCAGATGTCAGTGCCATCTTGTAATGGCAACTGCAGTATCACAGCTCCCTACACAATATGATGTACCATAGCCTCTGTTCTAAATAACAATATGTACCTGTATAAAATTTCATTAAGTTATATAGATGTTGAATATGTTTAATATTGGCTGTGATATTTTTTTCTTAATTTGAAAACATTTAAAATAAAGTCTATAGAGTTAAAGTAAAATTGTTTCTAATTCAAGTTTATATGCACATGTATGTTAAGATATTTCATTACTATTTTTAAAATAAGATTACTCTATACTAAATACAATTTTAAATAAAACTCACCTAATATGACTTCTGGTACTTGCTTTAAAAGTGGAGTATGTCACAAAAATGTAACAACAAAATTGTGCAAAGAGAAGATAAGGGATTTAAAGTAATGCTGACTGAGTAATGCCTCTGATATTATCTGAAGTGTTAGAATTGTCAGACTTTCACATTGGATGGGTCAAAAGCATCAATTAGGCATCTCCAAAAATACCCAGTTTGTTATTGATCTGTCATACACACTTACCTTTCTCACATCTTGGACATTATGAGCAGTGCTATATTAAGGATATGATTATGAAGCTATGCTGAACAAAAGAGATAAAAGTTTGTTATTTTTCTTAAGATTTTAACAAACCATGACACTGTCTTTTTCAAATGGGCAGTAGGTAGTTCGTAATGACACCATTAATGTCTTCTCTGATGATTTCAAGTCTCAAAATATGAGTGTTGAACCTTAACTTGACTGTAATTTAATAAAATAAGTAGTGTGATCTATGTTCTGATACAATAAGGATACATATATTTTTAATACAGTCTTTCTGCATTAATAAGGCCAAACTATTTAGTTCATTTAGAACTGATACAAATATCTTGTTAGTTTATTCTGCTCGGTTGTCAATGCATTACAATTATTCTCGATGAGTGTGAATATATCAGAGCATCTCTCAGTCATCAACAGAAAATTTAGTTCTTCCAGTTTATGACTTTTTTGACAGAGAAATTCAAAATTGGTCAACAAGTAGAGATTAAATGTTTCTGAAGTTCATAACCCTAATTGGAGGATTTATATAGCATCTCTCTCCTCTCCTCATAATGATCTGGCCTTCAAAGATTTTGAGGTATGCACCCCATGAAATCCTATAGCTTATATGGATTCCTATAAGCACTGTGAACCTGGCCATGGATCATCCTGCTTCCAACAAGGATGGAATAACCCAGGATTCATAGTGGATATACACCCCTATCTTGCTCTCATTGACACTCCCCCAAAAAATGATGATATGGCCTTTGACTCTTATTTTTTAAGAAAGTTTGGCATAATATAATATGGATGCTCAAATATGCATTAATTGGTGTGGTATTATGGTTAATCCTTATTCTCTTTAAATGTCTCCTGCAGCATACTAGACAGCAGAGGGCATCAGCTGAGCAATTCTTTGGTTGTTAATGGCTCTTTGGCAACCTTTCCCAGTCCCCTACAGGAGGTTATGCATGTCTTGTTATCTGAAATTCAAAAGGCTACTGCCAGCACCCCACCCTGGCAGCTGTCTAGAAATGGATGGTTTTTTTTTTTTTTTTTTTTTTTTTTTGGTCTCATAGTCAAATACGGATAAGACCTTTTTCAGCAGGCCAACCTAAGACAGGCACAGTCCAGTTGCTGAGTCCTCTTGAGGAGGGATCAAAAGCCCCAAGCAAAGAACTAGCTTCCTCTGAGGGCCCATGTAATATATAAAATGGGCAGATATGTAGGAAGTTAAGGTCTACAAGGATGAAAGAGGAGCCAACCTGGCATCTGCTTGGTGCTGTCAGAGGTCCTGATTGTACTAGGGCAATGAGATGTAGCCACGTGATGTCAATGGATCACAACTACTGGGTGCTTGGAAGGTATGTAAAGTTTTTCCCATTGTTAAATAAACGAGTCTCCTGTTTTTCCTTTCAACTGATTCCCAGTGTCTGTGTTGTTGATGACACAGCATTTTATCTTGGTTCTCCAAGGAAGCCAGTAAGATCCAGCAAGAATTGTTAGGAATAGTTGATGTAATTCCACACTTTGGTCTACTGCTAAGTGTCACATAGTTGGAGTCATATAAAACATATCTCTTACAAATCTTTTTCTCCCATTTCATTACATTTAATTTCTTTTCAGTGTTTTTCATGCTTTGATAGTTCATTTTTATTTACAATTGAAGACTATTGCTTAGTTCATGTATTCTTTAGTACATTCAAAGCACTTTCATTTTTACCAATATTTATAGGTATGGGTAAAGAAGTTAGAAACATCTATGTGTCAATAAGAAGGAACAGAGTATCAAAAGAGAAGCTATACATCAAGGTAAAGATATTCCAATTCCATGAGATAACAGTAAGTCTAATTACATGGGTAAAACTTATAAAAAGGGAAGTGAATAATTAATAATAAATGCAATAGCCAAATCCTCATTCAAAATATTTAAAAAGTGTCACAGAGAAGTGCAACTCAATGCTATTCCCCAAACATTCCAAACAAGATGACTTTAGAAACAGAGTATTAAAAGAGATGAAAAGATGAGCATTTCATTTTCTAAGATAATAATCTTCAATTCAAGAGTATTAAGTAAACAAGATAGTACATTTTTAATTCTGAACAAACAGCTATAGTAGGTGAATTGCAATTAATATTGTAGTCATTTTACAAAGAGGAAGACAGAGGGAGAATGAGAAGGGCCAAAAGCACTTATTAAGGCTCTGCACTGAATATTTATAATTTATTTATCAATTCATTCATTCATTCATTCATTCATTTAATTAGTTATTTAGTTAGTTAGTTATTCACCTGCTCGAGGCAAGCTATGGTGATCTAGGAAGAGGAAACCGCATCTGAGAGACTGCTACCTCACGATTGGTCTGTAGGCAAATCTCTGTCATTTTCTTGACTAATGATTTATGGCAGAAGTCCAGTCCACAGTGGGCACTGTCAACTCTAAGCAGTTCATTATGTGTTGCACAAAAAATCGAACTGAGGAAGTCATTCAAAAGTCAGAGTGGAGGAGTATGCTAGAAAGCAGAGATCCTTCCTGGATCTCCTTCACTTCCTTCTTCAGTTTCCTTTTTAAGTCCCTACCACACTGATCTACACAATGGACTGTAGGCTGTAAGACCAAATAAAACTTTTCATCCCAATGTGACTTGTCATTGTGGAGATTGTCACAGAGGCAGAGAACCAATCTAAAACCAAATTATATAATTATATGTAATTTTAAAATGAACTTAAAGTGGGTTAAAACATACTTAATAGAGCTAGGTACCTAGGCTCTAGGTTTATGCCTATAATTCCAATACTTGGCAAAGGTTCTGTTTCCCTAACATGTGTTTGGAATTCATTTACTTGCTGCATAATTAATTAAAATCTAAATAAATAAAAGAAATTTTATTTTTGAGATTGTGTCAATATCTTTGCTTTTATTAATGTAATATAAAGCAAATAAAACCTTAAAAAGATAATATTAAGTGTGTGTGCATGTGTGTGTGAGATGGGGTGTGGGGGTTGAATATAAAAATAGTAGTTTGGTGTCTTTCTCTATTAATGCTTCAGACAAAGTCATTCAAAAACACATTTTTCAGTAGCTAGCTTGATCAGCAATCCCTCATAATCTATGTATCCTCTCTCTTTTAGGACAGGGGTTATTTCTGTGTATCCACCCGGTTTGGGGGTCAATTCTGAGTCTGAACCTAAATCCTTAGCTGTTTAGTCACTGAATAATCACTGAAGATCCCAGTAGAAATACATCTAAAATTATTTTCCTTGTTTGTAATTTTAATGTAATGTTTATATGTATTTAATGCATAGCTACATTTCAAAGCTCATTATCTGGTGGGTAATTCCTCTTTCTTTCACTTGTTTAATTACTGAAACAAAACCATATTTAGTATATTCAAGGTCCAATGTAGCTTTAGTTAATATACTTAAAATATTTTAGAATCTGATTTTATTATTGCACAGATTGCTGTGTGGTAGGTAACAAAAGTAAGTTAAAATATTTTTGACACTTTGAAGGTAACACGATGTAATGGCATAACCTTATATTTCCCAGAAGCACTGAAAGTGGGATGTGAAATAAATAGGCTATCTTTTCATAGCTAGTGACTTTTTAAAAACTTGAATGCTTAACTTCTGAGTTTTAAAATATGCACAAACTTTTCCTGTTATATATCTCCCCCTTGCCTCTTTGTGTAAATGCATATTTCTCATTTTTTTCATTGCAAGTACAGCAGAAGCATAAATTCTATTGTATTTGCAAACCTCAAATCAGTATTAAAAATGATAAACAACTTTACTACATTAGAAAATGGCCTTGTTGAAACCAAATAGGAACTAGAGGCAATTAAATGCCTTTGATATTGTTGTTACTGTTTGATATAATGCTTTATTTTTTCAACTCTGTGTATATAATGGGAAGAAAAATAAAGCAAGATATACACTAACATTAATGAAACCCTTAAGCAAGTACCTGACATTGGAAGTTCAACATGCAAGAGAAAATATGACATTGAGGAAAGCGGATATGAGACTATAAAATGATATGTATTCATTGGCTTGGTCACAGAGTGGCATACGAAGAGCTCTACATGCTGTGTCTGTATGACACTAAGTTCTCTTTCCCAATCTTGACTGTCCAAAATGTGTGCAGGTAGGCCTATGAATAAATAGATTGATGGACAGTTATATAGCCACAAAGAGAGTTAGGGATTTATGCGGGCATGCTGTTAAGACAAGTTATATTTGACTACTCATCATTCTCTACATTCAATACAAAGAATATGAAGGGAGCAGCAGACTGCAGAGAATGCTACAAAAGACCATATCTATGTGATTTTACCTCACATGGAAGAGAATATGTGTGTACAGTAGAAAGCTCATGTAACCATGCTTGTTTCAACAGTGCAATAGGAAATACAGAGATGTCTGATCGGCTGTGATTCAGAAGTGATTGTGCTAAAAATAGAAATAGAAGTGAAGCTTATCTATTTTGTAATGGCTCCTTTTTTATTCAAAATGTGTCTAAGAGCTCTCCCCTGAAAGAAAACTAAATAAATAAATTTATGTAGCTTCAACTGTACAATTGTATTTAAGAATATAATCATAATTACAAAGACAGTGAAAATGGTAAAAATACTTGTGCATACATTGTGTCATATATTTTCTAGTTATTTGTATACTTTCTCCATGATTACAGATTTTGTATATAAATTGTGTACTATAAATTTTCAAGTGCAGATCTCATCATTAATAAATACTGAAGTGTAGATGATACTAACATTTGATGTAATTTTATTACAAAATAATAACCACAAGACCCAGCAATTCCACTCTTAGGTATAACCCAAATGACTCACATCCGTGCAACAAAGACATGTGCTCAACTATGTTCATAGCAGCATTATTTGTAATAGCAAGAATCTGGAAGCAACCTAGATGTCCCTCAACTGAAGAATGGGTAAATAATTTGTGGCACATCTACACAATGGAACAATACTTTGCAGAAAAAAATAATGGAATCTTGAAATTTGCAGGCAAGTGGATGGAACTTGAAGAAACCATCCTGAATGAGGTAACCCAGTCAAAAAAAGAGGAATGGGGTATGTACCCACTCATATATGGATTTTAGACCTAGAGCAAAGTATCACCAGCATATAATACACACCACCAGACGAAATGGGATACAAGGTGTATTCTAAGAGATTCATAGATGGTCCCTCACAAAAGGGGGAAAGGAGAAGTCCTCCAGAGCACATGGGAAATAGGGGGACAGTGAATGCAGAGAGAACTAGGAGAAAGAAAAGGGGAGGAGAGGAAAATACATGTGACTAGATAGATTGAGTCAGGATGGGGGGAATAAAAGAAGGAGCCATTATTGGTTTGAAGAGAAAACTGAACCTAAAGAAAGGTCTAGAGAACTACAAGAATGAATCCAACTAATAATTCGAGCAACCAAGGAATGGCAACCATAAATGTCCTTCCCTGATAGTGAGATCATCAACTAAATTATCCACCATGATGTAGTCCTCATCTAGTACCTGTTGGAAACAGAAGCAAACACCCATAACCAAACAAGTAGTTGAACTAGAAACCAGATGCAAAGAGAGGAGACAAGACCAGGTTGCAGAAACACACAAAGACAGCTGACCTGAACAAGGAGGAGCTAATGCCCCCCTGCCAGACTGATAGCTGGGAATCCAGCATGAGACTGACTCAGATCCCCTAAATATGGATCTCAGCTAGAAGGACTATGCAGTCTGGGGGATCTCAGACAGTAGAAACAGGATCTAATCCTGGTGCACAAAAGGACCTTGTGGACACATCCCCCATGGATGGATACCCCCTTAACCTAGAGACAGGAGAGAAGTCCTAGTCCCTACTTCAAAGACTTGACAGATTTATATGACACAATATGAATATCATAGCCCTACAAGTGGAATGGGGGTGGGGAGATGGGAATGGAGGGACGCCAGGGTGCATGTCACAGGGGAAAGAGGTAAGAGGAAGGGAGGGAGGGAGGGAGGAAGGGAGAGGAAACTGGGAACCACGTGAAAAAATTTTTAAATTATATTATTAATAAAAAAGGAAGGAAAAAACAAATTCTGCTGTATGTGTATATATATATATTCATATATATACAAATATATATTTATATATACGAATATATTCATATATATTTATATATGTTATATATATATGAATATATATATTCGTATATATATATATATATATATATATATATACGAATATATATTGCATTTACTTCAAAATTTACTGGGGAAAAGGATTTCTAATTTTGTGGATTCCTTCCAGACTAATGTGATTTGATCGAGCAAGGCCCCCAGAAGCAACGTCAATGGGACAATGCAGCCTTGCAAAACACTCCAGCCAGGATTTCTGAGTCTTCTTAGGATTCTCCCATGACAATGCCCCCTACCAGCAGGAAGCAGTTTGGAAAGAACGAGGCCCAAATTCCCGAATATTGATTATAAATGTTTGTTTTCATTAAAAAAAAATAAAAAGGAAGTCTTTGTATAAATAAAAAAAAGAAAAAAAACCAGCCCCTATGAGACCTGGTGAGTTTATTCTATTGGTTTTCTTGTGACCCATCTGGTTCCTTCCTATCCATTTGCTACAGGATTCCCAGATTCCTCCCTCATGTTTTGCTGTAGGTTTCTGCATCTGTAACCATCATTTGCTGGATGAAGCCTCTCTGATGGATGTTGATGATCTTAGTGTTGTGTTATTTGTTTTTTTGAAGTACTCACCATTGCCAATGAGTTCAAGGCCATATCTACCCCTTATTCTTTCAGGTTTACTCTACCTGGTTTTATTATGAGGTGTTTGATACACATAGAATTGAGGGTGATAGATGTGGATCTATTTACATTCTTCTACATGTTGACATTCATTTAAGTCAGGATCATTAGGTGAAGATTCTTTTTCATTGTTTAATTTTGGCATTTTAGACAAAACTCAGGTGTTCATGTATGTGGTTTCATTTTTGACTCTTTGATTCAATTCCATTTTCAACCTGTCTGTATTTACGTCAATACCATGCAGCTTGTACTACTATTCCAAGCAATTATTTGATTGTACCATATGTTTTGTTTAGCTACCTGTTTTGTCTTGTTTGTTTTTTCACTTGTTTGTTTTGTTTTGTTTTCCATATGAAGTTGAATATTGATCTTCCAAGGTCTGTAGGAATTGTGGAATTTTACAGATATTGCGTTGAAGATTGGTTTTGGTAGGATGGACATTTTTACTATGTTAATCCTACAGATCCATGAGCATGGGAGAACATTGCATCTTCTGATATATTATACAATTTCTTTCTTCAAAGACTTGAAGTTCATGTTTTACAACTCTTTCACTAAGATATTTTATATTATTAGTCACTGTTGTGAAGGGTTTTATTTTCCTTATTTGTTTCTCAGGCTGTTGATAATTAGTATATAGGATGGCTGCTGATTTTATTTTATTTAATTTATTTTTGTTAATGCTGAATCCAGTGTCTTCACTTAATGTGTTTATCGGGTATAGGAGTTCATAAATATAGGTTATGGGATCACTTATGTATACTATCATATAATCTATTAATAATGTTTCTTCTTCTTCCTTTGAATATGTTACCTACTGATAACCTTCAGTTGTCTTTCTGCTCTAGCTAGAACTTCAATACTAAACTGAATTGGTATAGTGAGAGTGGAAAGCCTTGTGTTGTTCTGATTTTAATGGAATTGCTTGGAGTTTCTCTCCATTTAATTTGATATGTGCTATTGGCTTCTTGAATGTTGTTTTTATTATGTTTAGTTTTGTCCTTTTCAACCTTAATATCCCCCAAACCTTTATCAATAACGGGTGTTGAATATTGTGAAAGGCTTTTTCAGCATCAAATGAGATGATCATGTTGTTTTATTTATTTCTTTTAGTTTGATTATACGGTGGGTTATTGAAAGATTTTAGTATTTTGAAACATCCCTACATCTTTGAGAATGTTCAACCTATATTCTATTTTTCTTTATTGTTCATATCATTCTTGCTTTCTCAAATATATATATACATATGTATATATATGCATATATGTATATATATATATCATATGCTCTCTCTATATATACTGTATAAATTGTGTATGTTTATATAAAATTATATATTGTAAAGTTATATGCTACAATATTCATGTACACTGTGGGTATTCCCAGTCCTATTTACCTCAATAATCCTGTGATTATTTTATATCTAAAGCAATGGTCACAAACAGAGTCAACTTATAATCACTGATAAATAATCAAAGATTCCTTAAAGAATGGACAATTTTCAGCATGAGCACATGACATTGGTGTTCTTTTAATTTTATAAAATAAAACAAGAGCTGTTTCCTGGAGAGATGGCACTGTTTATGATGTCAGTTTTGTGCTGTTGACATCTTGTAACTCCATCTGTATGTGTACTCACATGTTCTTTTTCCCAAAGCATAAACAAAAATTACACTAACACATCATTTTATTTTCAAGTGAAAGATCTCAAAAAACTATGAGTCCATGTGGTTGTGTGAAAGACTGTGCACCAGAACAGCTCATTTAGTCATCAGAGAAACTAAGACTGCTTGCATCTTCTCCATATTTTTCACAACATAGATTATTAACAAAAATATAGCCAACTTATATTCTTGCATATATCATTTAGTATATGATAAAACTATATTCTATAATATCAATTATTTATCAAGGTAGCCAAATACAAGATAATGGTCTTTCCAGTTCATATTTCAATGTGTATATTTTTCCTTAGGTCATGTGCAAGAAAACTATATTCTCATAATTTTAGTGAGTAATAAGTATCGTTGGCATGCATGTTTATGCATAGCGAGAAGGGACCACTATGACCACAAGAGTGCATAGAATTTCCTAGAATTGGAATTAAAGTCATGAAGAGCTGTGGAATTTTTGTTTTGTTCTGTTTTTTTTTTTTGTGTGTGTGTGTGGTTTTGTTTGTTTACTTTTTATGCTTTTACTCTTGACACTTCACTCTTCACTTTTGTTTGAGCCTGCCAACCAGATTCCAAATAAATGACATGGAAACTTCTAATTACTTATGAATGCCCAGCCTTATCTTGGCTTACTTGTAACCATTCTTGACAGCTTTTTATTTTTTTTTAACTTTATTATTCTAGTTACCTTTTGCCTCTGGACTTGTTTTCCTTTTCTTACTTCTGTATATCCTACCATCCTACATTTACTATTACTCCACAGTTGGCTGGATGGCTTGATCGCTGGATCCTAGTGTCCTCCTTTTTCTAACTCTTAAATCTATCTCCTCAGATTTCTCTTCATATGTATTATTTTCTGCCATCAGGCACGTCCTGTCCTTTCCCCTACCTTGCTATAGGCTGATGAGCTCTTTATTAGACCAATCAGGTATTTTAGACAAGCAAAATAACACAGATTCCCAGAGCTAAACAAACATAACAGAAGAATGCAACACATCTTTTTATCATTAGGCAAACGTTCCACAACATAAACAAATGTAACACATTAAAACAATACTCTGCAACAAGCAACCATTTGGTTGTTGGAAATTGAACTTGGATTTTCTATAAAAGCAACAAGTCCTTATCACAACTATGTCATTTCTTAAGCCCAAACATTCAATGTTTGCCACATGCATTTTTTTTTCTCTTCAAATGTTTTCATGAAGTAAAGTTCTTAGCATTAGCAAGGTTTTTCCAAAAACTCCTATTCAGATTTCAGCCATAACCATTAATTTTTATGTTGAATAATAAATTAAAATCAAATTAAAGAAACAATTTTTAATTACTACCTTCACAACTAGACATTTACAGTTTATATTTTACAAAAGAGACCAATCTTATTTTTACATTGATTCCTTTACTGTATATTTATTGCCTTGTTTTTACATCAGCTTTGTTTCTTCCAAAAAGTTTTTTATACAACAATGGTCTTTTCTCTAGGGGACAAGGTAGAATGTGTGTGCTTGTGCAATTCTGTGTTACTCTCCAGTGTGGATGTATGTTTATAAAACAAATGTTTACTCCTGAGACTTATGGAATGACCACCAATATTGATTTATTTTCCAATAAAACAGAATCTATTATAACAATCCATATAGCACTTCTCATAATAATCTGAGTATCATATTGCCAAAATTAGTAAAATATATCTTTTGACAATCATGTGTGTGTTTCTAGATGTTTTTAATTGAGAATGAAAGACTCAATCTAAATATGGATATTACCATTTCTAAGACTAGAACCCAAGATTGAATAAATATGAAAAATGCACTGGAACAAGAAATTTCACCTCTTTCTGCTTTCTTACTATAAATGTTGGTTGACAAACTGCCACTAAGTATAGTTAATGCATCTAGAAAAAGTTAACATAAGTATGATACTTGATAATACTTGATAATGTATTCTAAATCATGTATTTGTATTTAGATGCTCTACAGCTATTTTCTGTGAGTTGCAAGTGTTTCCCCAGGAGGCTGAATGCAGAATAAACACACACACACACATACATATCTACTAAAACATACATACACACACACACACACACACACACTCACACACACAGACACACAAAGAAGAAAGGAAAAAAGAAAGAAGAAAAATAAAGATAGCTATAAATCTCACAACTATAAGGAGGAGGTACTGGAAATATAAAAGATATAGGAGTGCTCCCCAGGGCAGAATAAACATTTGCTGTAGAGAGGAGCATAAATGAAGCTGACTTGGCTGTAAGTTCTATACTGAGTTCCATATATATTGTTTTCTGGGCCATAACCTATGCTAGTCTGGGATTTTTCACTTATACAGTGACCATTGGCATACTCATATTCTTTTGAGCAACTCCATAGGTATTATTATTCTGCCAAACTTGACATAGATGGAACATTTTCTTCGTTGACAAATAGGTGTCCTCTCTGGGATAAATAAAAGTTTGTTTGTGTTTCCCTAAGAAATGTTATAAAGCAAGACATTTAAGAATATTTTGCATGTGTATTTGATGACTAAAATAATTCTTAATATGCAGATTGGTCAGATTACATATATTTTTTTTAATTTCCAATCCAATAAATTTGAAGTTTATTTAAATACTGTATAACTACCATTTTATGGTTATTTTGTTCTTAACATGATACATTGTTTAAAAAAATACATTGTTGATTTTGATTGGTAGAAATTTTGTTAAATGATGTTCTAGTACCGTCCAAAAATAAATATTATGTTCTATTATTTGCTTGATTAATGTATTAACTACCATCCATTTGAGAAGAACTCCTTTTCCTTATCTCAGAGTCAATTTTGTCAAATCTAAATTGTTGAAAGGAACCAAAAACAAAGGCAAGGTTAACGTTTCCTGGGACTTTGTTTTTCCTATTACTTTGTGTCAACACATATGCAATACTAGAACAAGAGACCTTATAATGACTTCATTTCCTGAGTATACTATTTTAAGAAAATCAATAGATATATCTATTATTTCCTATTAAAGAAATATTTCATTAAAGCATGTTTGAAATATAAATACTTGTAGTTTGCATTAAGAAAAAATTCTCTCTAGGCAGGCAATGTTTAGATATAGTTTGTAAGACTGTAATTGAGACAGTTTTCTTGTGCATATGTTTCTAATGTCAAAAGTTCATGCTGTCAACTGATACTTATCTTAAGAGAATGAGAAATGCACATATCTTTAAATTTAATACTCTTAAAATATATTCAAGGATACAGTTTCATAGAATGACCTTAACATGTTCTTTGGGTTGATCAGTGATAAGGGCATATAATAAAACATAAAACATTTAAATTGGTAAAAAAATGCAATCTTGGTTTTTAATTCATTAAAATTTTAATCACAAATAACAGTATCATGTAATTGTACACATTTATGTAAATAGATGAACTTTGTTATATTAAGGAACTATATTGTTGTCATGTAAAGCATACAAATTAACTTAATCAGAATTTTCTGTACTTAACAGGTAAGGGGGATCACATGACCACCAAGCTTTTTTTACCAAATCTATCAAATTCTACTCCTTAATTCGCGGTAGGAAAACTGTATTTACATTCTCCTTAGTAATCAATAAACAAAGATAATTCAATGATTAAAATGTGTATTACGGTGTTGATAAGCATATCTGTGTCCAGCTCAAATAATTTTCTATTTAATTAAGAGATAAATTTGAAAATGACCTGTGAAAGCCTAGCCTGACACATTTTTGAAAATTACAAAATACAACTTTCTGAATATTTGTGCCATCCATGAAAAATATATTGAAACATTGTTACAAGCAGTTTCCTACCAGCCTGGTCCCTCAGCCATATCAGTCACAAAGTAACACAGAGAGACTCTGTACTAACTATAAAACTGTTGATCAGTTACTAGCATTTCTTATTGGCTAGCTCTGTGTTGAATATTAACCTATTTCTATCAATTAAACATTTCCACATGGTTTGGCTTACTGGGAATGCCAGCTCTATACATCTCCTTTGCTTGACGGAATATGGCATTTAAAATGGTTTAGGGTTTTGCTTAACATTGAGGCGCAACTGCTCCTGGCAACACCAACTTCATCAGAAAGGAATATGGACATCAAAGAAAATTGTTATGGGGTTTGCTTCAAATATGGCAAAACTAGCCATTTGGGCAAGATACTGCTCTTGTCTGGACTGTTTGACTTTATGATGTATAAACTGGACATGCAGGACCCACAGGAAAGTGCTGATACAGGATGGACATTGCTACCGGGTTCCTGCTTCATGGAAGAGTCTGCCAGACAGTGTACAGGACATAGAGAAAAGTGACTGACAAATTGCCAATACAGGCGGACAGTTTAAAGTACCTGCTTCGCTGAGAAGTCTGCCAGACACATTATGGCCTATGGGCCAAAGATGGAACATTACAGAACTTTGGGTGACTGACCAGGCAGTGAGTTGTCTCTGTCATTCTTGAGTTTATATAGTATCCTTCTGTGATCTTTGATGGAGTTGAAGACAGATAGTTATGGTTATAGTTTTCCTTGGTTAGGATTAAAGATACGTTACACATTAGACTTTAAATCACAAAATAGGATAGATGATAGAATAATTTATTTAATTCTTGATAACAATGAACTAAATATTGTAATTATAGTTCTTGTTTAATAACTTTTGTTATATGTAATTTTATTATGTTAAAGTTAAAACCCTTTTTTTATTTACAAAGAGGAGAGGAGCTGATATGGAATGTTCTTGTGTATACATGTTTATCTTATTCGTTGATGAATAAAACATTGATTGGTCAGGCATGAAGTGGTATAGCATGGCAGATATAGCCACTAGCTAACCATAGATGTCGGGAGGTCTGTACAGACAGGCAGGAAGTGACATAGCTGGACAGGACCCGTATATAAACAGGGACAAACAGGAAATCTCTCTCTTTCTGCAGAGATGTAGCAGAGTTGCAGGGGTGACATTCCCAGTAAGCCAAGGCCATGTGGAAACACTTAGATTGATAGAAACTTGTTGATAAGAAATGCTAGCAACATGCAACCGTTTTGTATCTAATACAGCATCTCTGTGTGTTATTTGGGGCTGAAACAACTCTGGGGCCTGGCTGGTGAGAAACTGCTAATAACAAAATATAATCTGAAATGGGAGGCATTTTTCTGCAGGAGAGGCAGTTAGTCCTGAATAGGCACTCTAAGGAATGAGGTTAACATGAACATGACCCAGTATTTTGGAAAAGAGGTTTGCTGGATCACACTTGTTTCTTTCTCAGGTGAAACAATAAATCTTGATTATCAGCTTGACTGAAGTCTGAATGAAATAAAATATGAGCCACCAGTGACAGTTATAAGGGACTCCACTTAATATGATCATTATTGCCTTACTCTCTTCTAACTCTCCTCAGTCTTCATATTTACTTACCCTTTGCTATCGATCAACCAACTCTTTCAGCTTTGTGTCCTTTTCTATTCCTATAGACTATATTGTACTGCCAAAGTATTCTTGGATCTGTTCACTTGAGTTAGGTCTGTGGAATTTCACAGACCTCGCTTACTTCCTAGATGTATATTTTTAGAGAAAACTGACTTTGTTTCTTTCAGAACTCAAAGCTTCATTCTTGGGTGTAACATCATGCTAAATTTATATCTCGGTCATCTCCATGCTTAGATTTGTTTTTTTTTTTTCAAGTTTAAAGAACTATTCTAAAAGTGGGCAGTATCTTACGTTGACAGCAAGATGAAACGAGGCTTAAGAGAAAAGGCTTTACGCCATCCCTTGTTGCCTTCCCATATTCCTGTGGAGTTTATTTACCATATTTCCAAGATCATCTACCTTGTTTGTGAGTTTATCTACTTTACTTGCTTGCACTGTGGATGTCACTTTCTTGCAATTCTTTTGCTGGTATTAGAACCCAATTCCTTTGGACTCTTCAGAAATCTTCTAGATTTAATAACTGTTTAGAAATTTCTGAGTAAATTGCATATAATGGTTACCTCAAACTTTCAATATGAAAGAAGCTACAGGTGAGCTACCTAGACCTTGTCATGTAAGCCATTATAATGAATCCTTGTTTTAAATATATATTCTTTCTATGGTTATGTTCTTGCAAATAGCCATAAAAACACATTAGATGAAGGCAAGAGAGGACCTCATCCCAGGGCGATGGCCTTTTCCAGCATCAAGTGCACCCATACCTTCGTCTTGGACTTTCTAATTCTCCTCCTCTGTGACAAATGAAATTGTGTTATATATGAGAACTTTAGCTTATGCTGTTAGGGAAATGTGAACAGTCTAGGAAATAATCACTCTAAAATACATTCTGTGACAGAAGACTTACCCAGAAACATTATAACGTGTTTTCGGGCATGAGCATGCATTCTTCCATAGCATCAGCCTAAAGGAGTTTTGAGCATCCTCCTCTATTCAGTAGTTTGATCAATACACATCTTCATTTTCAACTCAGCATGTGAACAGACATAAAATGAGAGCTGCAAAACATGTTTGCCATCTCTGGATTTAGCTAAAATGCTCATGGATTTCTTTTATATTTTCATACTGTTTTCCCAAATTACTCTTCCTTTCAACCCTTTTAGAAATTCAAAATATCTCTCATCTACTGTTTTCAGAATGAGTTTGTTGAATATTTTATGGAAGAGGCAGTGTCCTTAAAGGAAAAGAGTCACTGTAAATTGCTCCTTTAGAATAAGGCAAGAGTCAGTTCTCAGAAAATAACTCTCATGCTTGTGTCATAAATGCCCCCCAAGAGAGTAAATCCATCTCTGTTCAAAACAGCCTCATTTAATGTTACATTCATAATTAGCAACATTAATTGTCAGTTTGGTCATTGATGTTGCTTTCTCCAAGAATAACCTTGATTTTGTAAAACTAAAAGTACATATATACTATCTTTGAAATATGCATATTCAAATTTTGTGCTGAAATTAAGTGTGCAAAACATACTGTAGTTTATCCTGAAAAAAAATAGAATTAAATTAGACTGTCCCTCTTATTAATTAGGAAATATTTATAAGCATAATACAATATTATTCACTTTAATTAAATGTTCCATAGGACTATGTCTTTAATTTTACCAGATATTATGTAAATGTAAATATAAGCATTATAACTTTAAACCATAATAAGAATAAAATTAAAATATTCAGAAAGCTTCTTTGATAGTTTCAAAAGAAGACATCTGTCCCATAATTAAAAGGAAGTTAAAACTATAAAATCAATTATATAATTATATCTTTTGTGTACAGAGACACTGTGTGAGGAGGAAATGAGAGATATTTGATGACAAAGAGGAAGGCAAATAACTATATTGAATAAGAAAATATTTTTCAAATACTAATTAATATTGTGTGTTACATATTTAATTTTTGGTATTATGTCAAATATAATTAGCCCAGGTACATGTGGATTATTTTTCCACATTAATTCTATGATGATCTTGACTTCTTTGTTGTAGGAATGCAATATGTTAGTTATTTTTACATGTAATAAATTTCCTCTATGCACTGATCTTCATTTCAAGTTGTGCAATTGTAATGTACTTTGAAATTTGTTTCAAAAGATTTACAAGGGTTTATAATTTGGATGTACTGAGCAGGCAGAACAACTGGAATAGATTATGTCTTAAAATTATTCAGTAATTCACCTCTTTTCCACAATGTCTGCTGTTAGAAAATCATCAGGTAATCCTCATCACTTTTACATAATCAGTGTATTATTTTGCAAAAAAAAATTTTTGATTTCATTTTGTCTATGAATTGTGTACTTCCTTACAGTTGTCCTTTTTTTGAGATACATAGAAATGTATCCTCACATATAGTTATCATTAACATCTTGAAACTCAGGGTTTTTAGTAGGTCTTGGATCTTTATTCCTATTGCTATATTTCTTATTCATTAATGTCTAGATGAAATAAACAATTTAGCTTATTAGGATCTGATATTTGGAACTTTTTGCAGATATGTGTGCTAGCATGTGTTCTGCATATGCACTTGTGAATGTATGAAAGCTTGTGGTTAACACTAACAGATTTTCCTCAATTGCGCTGCACTTTTTTAAAAAAATTCTTTTTTCGTACTAATAAATGGGAGACTATAGTAGGCCTCCCTCCACTCCCCCATGGTCCTGTCCAGATACCTCCACTTTCCACTTTCACTTTACGAACCATGGACTTTCACTAAACTAGAAGCATATCTTTACAGCTATATTTGTTGACTAATAAGTTACAAGGACCCTTCTGTTTCACCTCAACCATAAAAGACTAGGGTTAAAGCAAGTTGCTTTGTGTCTGGATGTTTACAACAATTTTATAGATCCAAACATGGTTCCTTGGACTTGCAAGGCTCTTTTCCAACCCTGACATTTCTCCAGGCTCTTCTCTAATACATAGGGAAATCAAAGAAAGTCTAGTCTGGTATAAACACTAATGAATAAGTAAATATATTAGATAAGAAATTGGCAGAAATCCCTGTGGCTAGAAATATGGATACATCTTTTAAATCTAGCTTTTATTGTTTCTTTTCTGAAGCTGCTGTGGGAATACATGAATCACCTTAGAAAGTCATAATATAGTACAGTAATATGCAAGTTCACAATGGTGCCTTATTCCTCATCATAGGAAACATCCAAAGCACTTTGGAAACTTTAGGATTTGTTTTCTGGTCATCTTATCTGGAATGTATAATGGTGAATGGGCTTAACACAGACATCTGTCAAGACAAGATGTGGAATGAAAATAATCTCTCTTACAATTTCTTAGTGTTATACAATTTCAGGCCAGGTACTTGAGACTATCTGTTCATTGTTGTACAAACAAAGTCAAATTATAAGCAATTAGAATATATCTCTGTGGATATTTGGACTATAACTTATAATATTTTATTCTGAGACTATTGAAGCTTTCAGATTCACTCTAATGGCTAAGTGTATCTCTTTTATTTTGAGAACGAATTGAAGCAGACATAACTATAATGACCTTTGAAGAAAATTATGATTACATTTCAATAAATAATAAGACAAGCATTTAATGTACCTTTGTTAATGTGCTCTTCAACATATTATTCTGCTATTGTTTTACATGGTTGTTTCAATCAATTAAAGGAGGTGTAATGCACAACACTGAAAATTTAGAAACAAAGTTTCATCTTCTAGATTTTATTTATTTATTTGTCTCTCTAATATATTCTTATTTTTAATTTGGGTATTTGAAGTAAATAGAAAATACAAATTTTACATGATATATATTCTTTTATCTGCTTTTTTTCCCAAGTCACACACACATACACACACACACTTCCTGACAGCACTAAGACACAATCTATAGGTGAGAATTCAAGGACAGTCCTTTAAACACAGTGAACTATTCTGGATTAATGCGCACTAACCCTATTGGAGAATTCTTCTGTCACTAGTTACTGAAACTGGTATATCATCTATCTGCATTTTTGGTGTTGTTGTTGTTTTTGTTTTTCAGGGTTTTGTTTACAGGGCTTCTCTGTAGCTTTGGAGTCTGTCCTGGAACTCACTGTTTACCAGGCTGGCTTCAAACTCACATATATCCACCTGTCTCTGCCTTCTGAGTGCTGGGATTAGAGTGTGCCAAGACCACCTGGATAATCTTCCTACATTCTTAATACTTAAGGTTATACCCCACAGATAACTGTAGCTCTCCTCTCTCAATACAGAAGCTTTTTGTTAGCAAATGGAAACTTCAAATGTTGGGGAATATTAGATATTAACTGGAAATTTGTTACATTTGTTTATCCTGCAGAACTTTCGTTACATGATGCAAAAATGTATTGCACTCTTATGTTGCATGTTTTTAACTCTGCAAGGCTGTATTACTTTGCTGTCTAAAATGCCTGATTATTCTAATGAAGAGCTGAACATCCATTAGCCACACAGGAGGACAGATTGGTAGTGGTGACAGGCATAGAGAATAAATAGGAGAATAAATCTGGGAAGAGATAGAAAACAAGAAAAGCAATAGAGAAATAGAGAGGATTCTAGGGGCTAGCCACACAGCTACACAACAATCCACAGAGTAAGAAAGAAAGAATTATGTACAGAAATAGAGTAAAGTAAGAGCCCAGAGTCAAAAGATATAAGCAATAATTTAAGGTATGACAGCTGGCTATTAAAAATTCCAAGTTCACATCAGGCATTCACGAGTAAGTATAAGCCTCTGTGCATTTATTACGGAGATAAATGTCAAGTTCCCAAATACCAAAGAGTAAAAGGAAAAAAGAACAAAGAAAAACAAAGAAAACCACCAACAACAAAACAAAACGAAAAACAACCAACAACCTTTACAGAAAGAAACAACTACTGAAAATGCAGAGACTATCTGACCATGGGGTATTCAACTCTAATCCTACATGTACAAAATGAGTCTAACACTTGTAGCCCAAGTTATATGAAAGAAGGTTGAATGGAAAAATTTTAATATCAAAAGGACCATGACAGGAATCTGGTATAAGATAGGGTCTTCTAGAGAAGACAAGGAGGCTGTACATAGGAATTTCAAAATTTATGACTAAACAAACTATGTGTGGAATCTCAAAGGTCCAATGGCTGGCTAGATGAAGAGCTACAAGCCATCAAGTCCTGCTAAAAGACGAAAGAGAAGTCTTCTCTGTTGGTGGATGTACCACATAAATAGTTATCTACTGCATGCACATACATGTTAGCAAATCAAAATGAACTGAGAAGTTTGAAGTTACACATTCCTATGTACATATATTTTAATAAATAATTAAAGAAAGGGGTCATGAATTTGAGAGGGAGTATGGAAGATATGCGAGAATAAGGGGAAAGGATTGAAAATAACATAAATATATTATACATATATGATATTTCACAGAACAAATTTCTGAAAACACAGACAGAGTGAGAGGAAGAGGGATGGAGAGAGGGAGAAAGGGAGAGAGAGATAGAAAGAAAGGAAGAGAGAGAGAGAGAGAGACAGAGACAGAGACAGAGATAGTACAGGTTATAAGGGCATGGGATTTTGAATCCTTAAAGTCCATACACAATGACATATTTTCTCCAACAAGTCTCCTCACATAATGCTTCCAATCTTTTCAAATAGTGCCACTCTCCAGTAATTAAGCATTCACATATGTGAGCCTATTGGAAACATTTTTGTTAAAGCCACCACATTCTAGTTCTGGGCTTCCATAAGATTAGAACTATAACATATGGTAACAATGAATTCAGTTCATCTTCAAATTTCCCATTCTCTATCAGGGTTACAAAACTGTCTTAACGACTACCCTTAAAATCTGTTGTTGGAGTCATGGCAATTTCCTAAGTGTAATCCTCTGTAAAATGAAAATAAAATAGCTGATCACACATGTCCAACATACAATGGCACAGAAAGAAAGGGATCACAATGAAGAAATACTGGAACAAAGTGAGAACACAAACCAGAAAAACAAACTCCAAATTCTGTATTCTCATGTTTGATGTCAAAGCATTCTTCATACTTCCAACTCCATGAAGCTTTGTTTAGTTCAATGTAATTCCTGTTGTTGGACTCATTTCTCATCTAGTCTGAAGCTTTCATTGGTAGCTGCAATTTTGCCCTCTTTAAATGAGGGTTTAAAGGTAATGTAAGTAACCAAACAGTATCTGAATTGACTAAGTTCCACTCTAAAATAAATGACTTTTATTGATATGGTACTATTCTCGTTGTGCTGGTTTGAAAGAAAATGGCCCCCAAACGGAAGTGGTCCATGTAGGAGATGTGCCTTTTTTGGAGTGGGTTAGACGTTGTTGAAGAAATTATCACAGTGGGGCAGGTCTCAAATATGCTCAAACCACATTGAATGTCTTATATACTTTCATTTTCCTGCATAAGATATAGAACTCTTAGCTACCTTGCCAGAACCATGTCTACTTGCACGCTGCCATGTTCCACCAAGATGATAGTGGACTGAACTTCTGAACTGTAAGAGAGACCACCAATTTAAATACTTTCTTTATAAGACTTGTGCTTGTGATGGTGTCTCTTCATAGCAATAGAAACCATAGCTATGATGCCTTTTTCAGCCATCATCATAAAAGCTTCTTCCTGCAGGAAATGAGAACAAATACAGCACCTACACCAAGAAATTATAGAGAGGAAAAGTCCTTAGAATACTCAGTCCTAAATAAAATGTTCCCAAACAATTCTCTCACAGGGGTCCTGAAACACTAGGGAAGAGGAGGCTCCAAGAGCATAAGAGACAAAGGGGATAGAATGTATCAGAGAAAACAAGTTCCTCTAAATCAACATGTTTGGATGTACATGTGAACTAAAAGAAGCTGAAGCAGGATGTACAGGGTCTACTTGGAGCTGCACCAGGGTTCTTTATGTGTATAGTTTCAACTTTAGTGTTTTATGGCAATTGAAAGTATGATAGTAAATGGGTGTGTGTTTCCTGTCTTCTATTGGGTTCTTTCATATGGTTTTGTGTAATTTTGATGTTTTAATTTGCATTTTTCCTCAATGCATTTTATTTCATTTAATATTTTCTCTTTGAAGGCTCTTTTCTTATGTGAGTCAGACCAGAGTAGATTGGAATCGAATGGGAGGTGAGGAGGAACAAGAAAAATAAATAGTTGGGGAAATCCATAACCAGGATATATTGTGTGAGAAAAATTTCTTTTTAATAAAAGGGAAAATACACATAGCTGCATTATTATGAATTCAAATATCTGAAAACTTAAAAGAAATAATTCTCACTACTAAATTTCTAAATAAAATATAATCAATTTAGAAATATTTTCTGGCACTGGTACTATTTTAGTGAAGACATAATTTTGTTCTAGTCAACATATAATTGTCTATTGCTCATGAAACTTCACCTAGTGCATTAGTAATTTGTTTTTCATAATTTTATTAGTTAATACTTTATGTCAGTTAACTAAGTATACATATATATACTGGCAGCTACACTAAGGGAATTTTCAACTCATTTATTTTGCACTTTGTATTGACATCTGCGCAAGAACAATCATTTTCACATGCTTCTCGTCGGCTGAATTTGCAATACAAGGCCATAGAAAATGAAAGGTAGCAACTGACTGTGAAGAGTTTGAATTCAGGAAGGCAATGAATACGAATAAAATAGATACATGTCATATATAGTTTTAGTAATATTTCCTTTCTTTTCTTCAAAGGAGGTGTCTGCGAGTAAATACTTTTATTATGTCAGATCACAGTATTCTTAATGGTGAAATATGGTGTGAGGAATTCACTTGGAAATGCAGGATCATGTGGGTGACAAGAAGCAGAAGTATATTTCATCTTCTGGGTTTTCTAGTTCTTTTGTCTTTCATTGATTTACAGCATCAATTCTCTGCATGATCTGATTATTTCAAAATCTGAAGGGTTTGCAAACAGCAAGAAAGCTTGTAAAGAATGATTTAACAACCCTCAGAAGTTCCTGGTTTTACTTCTCATAAATGTCAGAACTATACAAGCTACTTGTGGTCCTCACAAAGGGGATAGCCCTACATCTCTATTTTGCTTTGATAACACACATTTCTCACCTCTGTCAGATTGGAGAGAGTAACTGCATCAGAAAACTCTGCTGGTCTCAGGGACATCTGTCTCTTGGCATGTGGCTCACATTAGTCCTAGCAAAGTCTACGATCAGCAGCGACAATTGACTTTGGGACTTCATGTGGTAGTCTCTAGTGTCATAATTTTGAAAGGCCAAAAAAACATACTGAGAATTTTTTCTCTTTAACTTGACATCCGTGAATGTTTATGGGAAAATTGAGGTCAAACAGCTGAACATCTTTTGGCTAACAATATCAGTGATGAGTGGTGGAATTAATAACTTTCTCAAAAACTGTCAGTTATAGTTGCCAAAAAAGCAAACTGCTTTAAATATAATTAAACCATACCATTGCATAATATATGCAAAAATTTTAGTTTCAACTAAGCAAACAAATAAGAAATTTGTTTAAGCACAATACTATTTGCTTTCACAAATAAATGCTTCAGTCTGTGCCTATCTCCCACCTGAGTGAGCTTGCATTTACATAATTTTTCAGTATTAAAAAAAATCCCAAACTCCTGTTCATAAACTTGATCATAAGATTATTATTCGAAATATATGATTATGAAATAATTTATTGTAATTTAATTTAAAATTTTAAGACATCATCTTGTATATTGTATTGCCAGGGAAAATATGTATGATTATTTGCTAATATAGTAATTATCTCTTTAATAATTTTAACATAGTGCTTTATTAAAATATCATAGAGTATTCAGCAATCAGATTAAATGTTTATCTTTTAATACTTTCTCACTGTTTCTAATTGCCAGAAACATAAAAGAAATAAAACATTATATGACAAGGAAATGTCTCTCAGTAATTTAACTGTGAGAGCAAATTAAAATAGGTCTAATGAGCATTATTATTAATAAATTTATTTATTCATTTATTTTATATACTGGTCACAGTTTTCCCACCCTCCTCTTGTCCAAGTCTCACCAGCCTACTCTGCTGCTTTTCCCACACCTCCAAATCCACTCCTGTGTCTGTTTAGGAAAGTCGGGTCTCCTATTAGTGTCAACTAAATACAGCTAATCAAGTTGCTGTAAGTTTATTCATGTCTCCATATATTAAGGCAGGCCAAGAAAAACTCAATAAACTAAATATTAGTAAAGAAAATAAAATTGTTTTAAAATGAAGTATAGATCTAAACATAATTATCAAGAGAAGAATCTCAAATGCACAAGAAACAGTGAAGGAGATACTCAACATCCTTAACAGTATGGAAAATTCAAATCAAAATGACTCTGAGATTTCACCCTACACTTTTCAGAATGGCTGATATCAAAACCACAACTGACAGCTCATGTTGGCAAGGATGTTGAGCAAGGGGAACACTCCTCTTTTGCAGATGGGAATGCAATGTTGTATAATCACTTTGGAAGTCAGTGGGACTGACAGAGAACTGGGGATCAATCAATCAATCTACCATAAAATCCAATTATATCACCCTTGGATATATACCTAAAGGATATTCAATCATACCACAAGGATACTTGCTCAGCTGTGATTATAGCAGCTTTATTTTTAATAACCCAGTACCTGGAAACAACCTACGTGTCCATCAAGTGAGGACGGATAAATAAAACGGGGTTCATTTAAACAATGGATTATCATTCAGCTTTTAAAATCAAGGATACAACAAAATGTGAAAACACATGGATGGAATAGAAAAAAAAATCATCCCGAGTGAGGTAACAGAGGCCAAGACAGAATAATATGTTATATACTTACTTATAAGCCAATATTAGCTATAAAACAAAGGATAACCATGCTACAATCCACACACACTAAGCAGACTAGGTAACAAGGAAAGTTAATGGAAGGTAATGCCAAAAATTCACTAAAAATGGGAAATAAAAGAGATGTCATGAGTGGCCTGAGGGCACATATGGGTGGGAACCTGAAACATCAGAGTGTGACAGAAGAGAGCAGGAGAGTACTGGGACTACTAGAAAGGAGGAACATTGCAGGATTAGATGGAAACCTGGTCCAAGGTTATTTCCCAGGAACAGAAGACAATGATCCCAGTTAAGACTCATAGCATTGCAGATAAGTAGCCTGAGCAGGCTATCTCCTGAAACCAAGTGAATAAGCAGTATGTAATTTTAAATTTATTTATGAGTTTTTATTTGAAGAGTTTTCACATAAATTCATGTGCTGAAGGTGGCAGGAGGCATCATTCCCACTAGGATTGGAGTTACAGTTGGCTGTGAGTATCTAAACATGGGTTTTGAGAATCAAGCCTGGGTCCTCAGACCTGCGATAGCTTAAGTCCTGCTAAATCTATCTCTGCAAACATAAATGATTATTTTTTCTAATGAATGTAAAAAACAATTTACCTAGCTAGCATACCAAAGTATATTGTTATTTCTCTATTTAAAAGACAAGATTGAAGGGATAATGTCATGAAAGGGACAATGTAAAGAATGAGAAGCCAGGGAAACAGCCATGCTTGAATGAATATCGACAACATACCAAACACATTCCAGGCACTGGAAGAGAGTTAAGGTTTAGATACAAATCCATATTATTCCATGCTGACTGCGGGGGGGGGGGGAGGGTGGTATTTTAAAAGAATTGCAGAAATGGTCTTTCTTTTGGCAGCATGATAAGAAATGGCCAATTAGGAGTAAGTCAAGATTTACACATGACAGGAAGGATTGGGTGGAGGGGGACTTGAATAAAAAGTTTGTAGAAGAGTAACAGAGAAAAGGACAAAGACAATTATGGTTGTTTCATTTTTGTTTGTAAATTAGTTTTGGTTGCAAAGATAAAGTATCAAGGCAGACTGTCCTGGAAATTACCATTTAGAAAAGATTGCCTGGCATTAAATTGTGCAAATTCTTTTCTTTCAACCCCCAAGTGTGGATTCATATGTCTGAAAAACTACCCATGACCACACTTACTTTGAAAACACAAAGTGTTATTTACAATATAGGATAGCCACCTACAGTTCAGCCTAGCTGTGACACCTATGAACTGCATCAATGATAAGCATGGCACAATAATTATCATGGTACAATGTTGACACACACACCTTGATAGAACTTAAGCTCTGCTCAATAATAGGAAAAGCATGCCTGATACTGGAAACCGTGCTAATGGTTCAGTGCTAGTGAAGAACCTACAACACTTTATGAAAATCACATAATTACTAACTGTGTCAGCCTTTGTTCTTATAACCACTGGTAAATAAGTCTTAATGCCTCACTGTGGAAACTTCTTTTTGCACGAACTGGAGACCATTACAGAAGTCCCAATTGATCAAAATTTAGAATTAGTAAGCCCCATACATCTACCCTACACTATCACATATCAGGCTCAGGGGAGGTTGTAAAAGAGAGGGAAGAAAGATTATAGTAGCCTAAATATTAGAGTTAATTCCCCTCTCAATGCTGTCCACTAAGCCCATGAATTCTCATCAACATGCATACTTAAATATGAGCTCTTGGAGGAGGAACCGATTCATGTGCCAAAATGCACAGAAAAATGTCCTATGAATCTTCAGCCCTACACTGGAAACTACAGGCAACTAAAGAATGCTGATAGGAGAAACAGTATTATCTGGGGTAAAGTACACCAAGTAGATTAGACAGTATCAAATGTTTATACCAGATAATTTACATCCAAGGAACTCTACAGACTGGGAAGTTTATACTTAGGTGTTTATCTCCATATGCATATGCATATATGTTTATAACAACAATGCACAAAAGGTCGTAAATTTTAGAGAGACTTTGGGTAGATATTAGGGGAAGCTTGGAAGAAGAAGAGGAAATGGTGAAATTTTGTAATAACAATCTCAAAAATATTTTTATAAGTCTGAAAAATAATTTAAAAAAATGAAAGAGCATGTTCATGGACCTCAGTAGAAATAGCTTATTTGCAGGTTAGCAGAAGCCTGTGAATTTTTGAACAAAATAGATTTCCAGGAGCACAATTCAATTTTATTCACAATCACATATGTATGTTGATGAATGCCTATGGATTATGGTTTTATAGAATTGAAAGGATGCTGGACAACAGAAAATTGATCAAAGTTAAATGATTAGAATTTTTTCCATATCCTACCAGGAACCTTCAAAAAAGGGGAGGGGTTATAGAAATTGTGGTTATGTCTAACACCTGATTATAAAGCCTACATGAAATTTTATGAATTATAAAGCCACAAAAATGTTCTTGTTGGTAATACATCAAGTTGTCAGGAGGGTGATATGTGAGAGAATCACAAGTATCATTTGTGTTTTCCCTGTAAATTGGCCCAGGAATTTCTTTCAATATACCATTTCAATATACTATTTTTATTCGTATAAAAACAGAAGAGTAAGCAAAACAGTTTTGTGACCATTCAGTCATTCTACAGAATTATTAAATTCAAGTGGGGTTAAAGGAATCTAGAATTTTCTATCTAGTCAGATGGAAGTCATGACAAATTCTGACCACTACCTTGTAGACAATGAAAGAATGGAATCGAAATGTAGGTTGCCCAGCTGGATATGGAGAATTGATTCTGGCAAAGAGCTCTACATCCTTAGCCATCAGGAAAATGCAAAACAAAACAACTCTAATATATCATCTTATGCCTGTCAGAATAGCTAAAACAAAAACAAACAAACAAAAATACCAAAGAGTTTAGGCTAGAAAGGATGTGGAGATATGGGTACACTCCTCCACTGCAGGTGGGAGTGCAAATTTGTACAGCCACTTTGGAGATCAGTACGGCTGTTCCTCAGAAAAATGGGAATCAGTCTACCACAGTACCAGGCAATTCTGCTCTTAGGCATATCACCCAAAAGATATACATCCATGCAACATGGACATCTGTTCAAGTAGATTTCTAGCAGCATCATGGGTAATAGCCAGAACCTGGAAGCAAATTAGATGCCCCTTAACTGAAGAATTGGTGGATAAATGTGGAACATTTACATGAGGGAGTACCAATCAGTGGATAAGAAACAATGGAACCTTGAAATTCACAGGCAAGAAAGTAGAAGAAACCATCCTTAGACAAGCAAACAAGTCACAAAAAAAACAATAACAACAACAACAACAAAAAATGAGATTTGTACTCATTCATATATGGATATTCATCAGAGAGCAGAGAATTATAATCCTACTATCCATATCACCAGAGAAGCCAGGAAATAAAGAGGACACTAAGTGAAACATACATGGTCCCCAAGAGAAGTGGAAAGGGAAAAGATCTCCTGAGCATATTGGGAGTATGGAGGGGAGGAAGAGGAAGTTAGGAGAAAGAAAAGTGGAGAAGAGAAGGGGAAAAAGAGGAGGGGAGAGAAGGACATGGGAAAGCAGGAAGATTGAGTCAGGGGAAGAATAGAGGAGATCAAGAAAAGAGATACCATATAGACATTGTAGATTTAATGTAGCGCCCTGCATGGACCTCCAAGGCACCTTGAGCAAGCCTGAAGCTATTGGCCAGAACTCTTTGCCCCAAAGCTGTTACTGATACTCTTCCTGTTTTGATAACACAGACCTCATAGGGAAGAGATAAGCCTAAATATACTGTTATTTTCCAATGTGCTTTAAGTCAGAATTTAATCCCGGTTCCATCCCCTCAATAATTGGCATTCAGCATTCTGTCATTGCCATTGAACGAATGACCCACTGTCTTGTCTCTTCATTTCAATCTCTAGGCCTTCACCCAATTTGTGGAACAGATCATACCATGGGCGCTACAAATTAAAGAGAAATCTGGCAATACGCAAATTCCAGAGATCTACAAGGATGACCCCAACTAAGAATCTAAATAATAGTGGAGAGGCTACCTTAAATGCCCTTCCCCAATAATGAGGATAATGATGTTAATGACTACCTTATATGCCATCCTAGAGACTTCATCCTGTAGCAGATGCAAGCAGAAGCAGACACTCACAGCTAAACACCAAGCTGAACTTCTGGAATTCAGTTGCATAGAGAGAGGAGTGATGAGCAAAGTGGTCAAGACCAGGCTGAAGAAACCCACAGAAACAGCTGACTGTGACAAAAGGGAGCTCATGGACCACAGTCTGATAGCTTGATAGGTGGATTGGGCAGTCTATGGTACCTCTGGTAGTGAATCAGTATTTATCCATAGTATATCAATGGACTTTGGGAGCCCATTCCACATAGAGGGATACTGTCTAAGCCTAGACACATGGGGACGGGCCTAGGCCCTGCTCCCAATGATATGACAGACTCTCAAGGTCCCCCATGGAAGAAGGCCTCACCCTCCCTGGTGAGCAGAAAGGGGATGGGATGGTGGTTTAGGTGGGACAGAGTAGGAGGGGAGGATGAGGGAACTGGCATTGACATGTAAAACAAACTTGTGGAAACTTAAATAAAAATATTATCATAAAAATGGTGAGGTAAGAAAAGAACTCATGTTCGAAAGTAGAAAATTTACTTAAAATATTTTGAAGTGTCATGAGGAGTGATGTGTAATAATTATGTTTTTTTCTCTGGTAGTTAATCTTAGATTTATGATGTTACAGGGCACACATTTATGAACTTAATGGGTTTGTCATTTGAAACACCTCAGGAGCACAGATTATTAATTACCATAGGTAACGTTTTATATGCTTAAGAGTGTAATAGCTAAAAATTCAATTACATGTTTTATATTAAAATAATTTCATTGATTGAAATATATAATCCCTAAAAGTGAAAATGATACATTATTGCAATAAACTTTCACAGCAATACAAAAGCAAACATGAATAATTTACAGGAAGAGAAACAATGGGGAAATTAAGCTGATGGTCAGGATATGCAAAATCTACTTAAACATGTGAATTCTCTGCTTACCTTCCTCCCATGCCGTCAAATGCTCCTCCAGTCCCATTTCCCACCCACTCCACAGGGAGGGTGATGAATTCCAGGAGTGATCATCAAAATTTGTCAAGCCATTTGGAGAAGGGTCTAGGCCCTCCCTCCTGCTTCTAGGCTAAGGAAGTGTCCCTCCATGGGGATGTGCTCCCAAAGTCCTTTCGTGCACAAGGGATACATCCTGGTTCAATTCTCAGAGGGCCCTTAGACTGCCCAGGCCTTCCAACTGAGACCCATATTCATGGGGTCTGAGTTGGTCCAATGCTAGTTTCCCAGCTATCAGTCCTGGGGTCCATGAGATTCCCCCTTGTTCAGATCATCTGTCTCTGTGGGTTTCTGTAGCCTGGGCTTGACCCCTTTTCTTATCACTCCTCCCTCTCTGCAACTTGATTCTAGGAGTTAGCTCAGTGTTTATCTATGGGTGTCTGCTACTGTTTCCATCAGCTACTAGATGGGGGCTATAGAATGGCATATAAGTTAGTTATTAATCTCATTATCAGGGAAGGGCATTTAATGTAGCTTCTCCACTGTTGCTTACATTGTTATTTGGGGTCATCCCTGTAGGTCTCTTGGACATTTCTCTAGAGTAAGTTTTCTCTTAAAACCTATAATGGCTCCCTCTGTTATGGTATCTTTAGTTGTTATTGTTGTTGTTGTTTTCCCTAGTCTATGGACCCCTTGACATTTTATTTTTAAACTTTGTCTTCTTGTTGCCTTGCCATACTAGGACCAGGCTAGCCTTGAACTCAGATAGATCTTCCTACTTCTCTTGCAACATCCTGATTGCTAGTATTAAAGCCTGTGACAACACACAATGAAAGCATTTTTTTTCTTGCAAATATTCAGCTAGAATTTCTTGGTTAGAAAAGTAGAGTTCATCATCTTGCAAGTCTGAGGCATGATCTTTTGTTTGCAACTGTCTATATTTGTTGCACTGGTCTCTAACCAGGCCTTCCTGGGTAACTACCAATTTGTGACCTTGGATGTGTGCTATATTTTTAACACTTTTAAATATGCAAAATTTTATTTTTATTATAAACAATGATAGATATAATAATGACATTTTTCTTTTGTTTAGACAATCATACATTAGAAGCCACAAAAAAAAATTGGGTGAAGCATTTTAAGAACATAGCAATGAAAACTAGATTCATGATGTGTGTTTGGGTACAGCTGGCTTTATTTTTCATGAAATATGAAGTAGTTTATCTTCTTTGTAGAGCATAAGATGTACTTTTAATGAAATGAATAGAA